>JAHBCN010004730.1:0-61095 GCA_019359885.1 Listronotus oregonensis | reverse complement strand
TGGTTATGCATTTTGAAAAAATGCCCGGGCTGGAAAATGCAATTTCCAATTGCATCATTACCCCTTTGGGACTGCAAACTCGAAAAAATCGCTAGGAAATCGTTACTCGGGGGGTTTTCAAGACTGCCGAACTCGATTCTAATATTAGAATTAGCCGGGGGTGCTCGGGGATGGTTCTGTAGGGGTGTCCGGGGGTGAATTGGGGGAGAAATGGCAGCATGCCTGAAAATCGCTTTAAACTCGTTAATCCGAAGTTTTCGGGGCTGCCGAACTCGATTTTGGCATTAGAATTACCCGGGTGTACTCGGGAGTGCTCTGTGGGGGTGTCCGTGGGTGAGTTGGGGGAGAAATGGCAGCTTCCCTGAAAATCGCTCCAAACTCGTTACTTGGGGGTTTTCGGCAGCCCGAAAACCTCCGAGTAACGATTTCCGAGCAATTTTTCGAGTTTGCAGTCGTTCCTATAATGGTGCTAGTAATGATGCAATTGGAAAGTGCATTTTCCGACCCAGAAGGCATTTTTAAAAAAATGCATAAACCAGACTTCCTAGAGTCGTTTTCTGGGACCTTCCTAAACACAATGGAGAAAACCCCATCTCGATATCTGCCGGCTAGAAAAATTTCGACTATTCGGGCGATTTTGATCTAAATGGATTTGATAGTCGTAAGCGAAAAGATTAAACTTGTATTTATGCAGACGAATTAAATTTAGTTAAACTAAACTAAAGTAACAAGTTTCAAGAACCATGGCATTTACAATATTTACATGCTTCAATAAATGATTATTAATACTATAAAAAATATGTTAGAAATAAATTATTTAAGAGCTAAGAAAAGTTACAAATATTTCTTCATTGGCTGCTAGACAATAACCCAGCCGTTCATAAAATTATCTTTTTATATTGGCTAGCTGGTAAATAGAAATTTTATTGCATTCTGCAGAAATGGCATTTTTTAACTCGTCTAGATTAGTGTAATTTTTTTCCTTGTATATCTTGCTTTTGAAATGGTGCGAGAAAAAAAATCATTTGGCGAAATATCAGAAGACCTGGCTGGCCAATTTATGTTGTAATGTAGGTCAATAATATTTCCATAGAAGCATGTAGTAAATATTCTTGAACAGCCAGGGTATTATGTGCCGGGAGCCATCCATTTGATACCAAACTTTCTGATTATCCCTGAAGGCATAATTTAAAGTAAGAAAAATTTGTTCTTCGAGTAGTTCCAAATAATATTCTGCAATTAAGAAAAAATGGTCCAATAATACGTGTCCGAAAATCACCGCCCAAGCATTTACTTTTTGTGGATATTGCGTCCTCGTTTCGACAAATCTGTGTTGGTTTTCTTTACTCCAGTATAGTTAGTGTTAATGATTGGGTTTATTGTTTAACGTAAATGTGCATTCATTAGTAAAATAAATATTTTTTTTAAATTCCCTGTCCATGTTTGCCCTTTTCATCATATCAAAGCAAAATTCTTGCCGTCTTATTTCATTTCAATCCCTAAGCTCTTGTTGACTCTTATATTTGTAAAGAAAGTATTTATGCCGTTTCAAAGTCCGAAGCGTTGTTGAGTGATCTTTTTCTATGATATATTAAAGTTTCCTTGTGCTCACCTTCATTTTCTTCCAAGTGCAATATAACTTTCAAGTCTCCATCATCTCTTACATTTTCTGCTTTACATCCGCAGTTATTTATGACTGTGCCTTTGTCTCAAATTTTTTGATAGTTCTATCGACTGTTGATTTTCCGGTCATTCTACTGAGCAGCGAACATGTCTGATTCCTTTTGGTAACTATTTCCCTGAAAATCAAAATTAGGTACGAAACAAATTAGGTGCCTACACATCTTTTAAGGTCGTGCCTCACGTTCGTCAATCTTCTGACAAGTTAGAAGCATTGAAAATGTCAATGCGATCTTGGCGAAACGTCTGCAAACTTCCGCAAGGAATACAAATGAGAAAACGGATATACTCACGGGATGAAAACAACTCACATTCATCTATCCGTGAAATATATATATATATATATATATATAAATATATATATATATATATATATATATATATATATATATATATATATATATATATATATATATATATATATATATATATATATATATATATATATATATATATATATATATATATATATATATATTTGTATAAAAGTAAGATCAATTAGCATCTTATTGTAAACTGAATTTTTTTAACCTAGACCTTTCTTAATTTATGTTTTTAACTCAATAGCAATTAATTTTACTTTAAATTAATTCATCTTTATACTGATCTGACTGTACACAAATATCCCCTAAAAATTTTTTGTCGCTTCGCGATCGGCGGAGACGCGGCACGGTGTCTTTGAAGTTAAAACATCAAAGGTTAATATGCGAGTGACTCAACTTATATTTAAACTATGCCAAAAGCATGCACATAAACGGACAAGCAAAATATTATTTTATGCATACCAACATGAAATTCACAAGATTCTTTATTTTCCCACAATTTATATTTATTGTCATTTTTTGATCTGCTCTTTTTAATTAATGAATTTAGTCCTATTGTTTTTACTACTGTAATTTCATCGATATCGTTTATAAGAGGCAGATCACAAATTGTACATAATTTCACTGTATTCATTTTTAACATTTTACACTAACCACTATAAATTTGAATTAACAGGTAAGATAACAATACGTCACAAACTTGCAGCACGCAGCACGCTAGCGACGCACATAATGTAAGCGCTGCGTGTCGGTGTAATCGGAACACCGAAAGGAGCCGAGCAATGCCGAACCTCCCCCCCAGATTAGGGAGAAGTTTTCTTTTACTGGCTCCTTTCGGTGTCCCGATCAGGAAGAATTACTTTTCCACAATCTGGCTGCACTAGTTGAGAGTCTTAAAAAAATATAATTGTTTATATATTTTTTTAATATTTATTAGAAAAAAAATTCTTGGAAAAATTTAGTAACGTTATATAGATATGATTAAAAAAAAATCTCAAAATATTGATTTGTTAATTGTTTAATAATTTTTTTCGATAGGGGTAGTTTTTTCATCTTGGACGACTAAAAAGCAACTTTCAAATGCAAATCGGCTCACGGTCTATGGATTTTATTTGAAACATTTTTTCCTGACTATTATACTTTTCGAGAAAATTCTAAAAAAGCGGTTTTTGGGGTGGTTTTTAATTTTTTTACAACCCTTTTCCCTTCAAATTTATTTTTTTGACATTTGAGACTTGGTATACACATAAAAACAAATGTTTATTCAAAAAATCAGCCTTCCGAAATTTTATGGCTATTTAAAATCTCCCTTTATCGGACTATTCAGCAAAAGAGGTATTTTAAAATTTTTAAAGTAAACGGCGGCCTCGATGGTAGATTAAGACATAATTTAAAATTACTTAATAAAGATTAACAACACTACTACTAATAATAACGATGAACTACGATAAACAAAAACTAAATTTGAAATTATCAGGTTTGACAACCAATGCACTTGTCATTTTTGACGTCCCTGTTTTCTGTAGTTTTTGGCGTCCCGGCACTCTTGATAAAAACGCCGCGTGGTTTATTAGGAAATAATACGAGTAATACAATTTTTCGGCAATAAGTCGAGAATTATTTAAGATATCGAAATGCGGTTTTCACCAGTTTCTTTAACATATATTAGTCTCTAGGGAAAAAACAAAAAAAAATTACCAATATTTCCTTTTAAGCCCTGGTAAAAACTCTTTTAAACGAGACATAGTTTATCAAAATCAGTTAAGCCGAAAAAAAGTTTTTTTTTTCAAATGTACATTCGCTTCTTCCTATATTTAACAGGTTAGGAAAAAACGCTTAAAAGAAAAAGTTTCCTAATTTTACATAGTTTGTGAAAAAACTATCAACGACATTAGTTAATATGGCATATTTTTAAATACTTCGTGTTTTAAATTTTGTTCTTAGTTTTACGTCTTCTAGCGGTGGAAACAGAAACTTAAAAATAATTTTTCAGGATTTTATCGAGGCCGGTTTTACTATACATATATTTTTTTCCGAAAGTTATGCAATAAAGGGTTCTTAAGATATCGCCAGAGGACAACCTTATCAAAACACCCTCTATATAAAAAACAAAATTTCAGAATTTTGGGTTACCTTTCTTTTAAGTCGATTTAATTTTTGTAAATTATCTTATTTATAAAATACTTATTTATTGTTTATAAAGCATGTTTATTATTACGCATGTAATAACTATCTCTACATCTCCTCTTACACTAATAATTATTCTTAAAGTAAAATGATATCTTGAAGCCTTGAATCCGCCTAATCTTCTAATTTCCCGATATCGGCCAACATTGGATAACCAAATTGCCGTTTAGGAAATTGGCATCGATTTTCTCTTAAATTTTATGCTTTTATTTTGTTGAAGCTGAAGTGTCAGCCTTTTAAGAGAATTAATGGATTAAACTTCATTTAAAGTGTAAAAATGTAGAAAAATATATCGTTCTAAATTTGAAAAAGGCGTGGGGCGTCTGTTCGAAATTTAATTTATGATGTGACTTTTTTTGTAACAAGGGCGACATTGATGGTGGTGCTCCTAACATTAGCAAGCTATTTCTTAAAGAAGCATTATAAAAGAAAATATATAGAGTGTTTAAAAATATCTACTAAAATGTCAAGAGCATACGAGTATTATAGGTAGGTAGGTAGGTTTAAAGTGAGTGGACTTTTTACGCCCTCCACTGCGACCGCTCGGTCTATTGTGGCTCACACCTTTTTATATTTCTTTCAATAGGATCGGGCTTCTAATGAATCCGATACCAGATTGGGAGAAAGTTCTTACATCTCCTCTTACTCGTGTCGCTACCGGACACGAGCACAATGTGTTCTGGATGTGTTCTGGTGTCCCTGTCTCCTGGAGAGTATGACGAGCAGACGATTAGATCCATCATACCCTCCTCTCCCGGTCTAGTGACGTGGGTAGCTACCAGGTCCTTGTTACAGGAACCAGATGTTCTTTCTGAGGCCGCATCTCCGGCCTTATCCTATGAAAACGGTTCTATACGCTTTCTGTTTAAAGCCAGGGAACCCTTTTTCCTATAAAGGTGGTTCTGTCCGCCTTCTGTTTGGATTCAGGGAACCCTTCCTAAGGACCTGTTTGTTTGGGATGGATTAGCTTTTCCCCGTGAAACAGGCGCCGGTGACTTCAGGGGCACCTTACGAAACGAATTTACCCGTTTCGGTCGGCGCACCTTTGTCTGCTTGTGACCTTGAGTGACACCTCTCGAAACGGATTTATCCGTTTCGATCAGCTCACCTTTGTCACTTTTTTCCTATGAAAGCGGTTCTGTCCGCTTTCTGTTTGGAGTAGGGAAGAATAGTCCACCACGGCAGAGCCCCGCATTCCCCAATAAGGCTAGATACCCTGAGAGGTCGCCCTGTATCTCAGAGGCACCGTTGGAGACACCTGTTTAAGGCACAGGATGTCATTCACTCATCAGCACGGTATGCTAACACCTTGAGTTAAAGCCTTGTGTGTTTGTATTCATTGTTTTTAAGGCAACTAGGTTGGGTAATAAGCTTAACGCAATAGTTTTTTGTTTTCTTTCTCGCTTATGTCAGATATTGTGACTATTAATTACCTTCAACTCAAAATTAAAGGATCTTTTTGTTACCTTTTTGCTCGTTAAATAGTATGTTATTATTGATTTTGTTAATAAAAAACCTATTTTACCATAGGTTTTGTGGTTTTCAACGTTACGATGTGTTACGATTATTTCAAAACAACTATTCACAATGAACTAAATATATAAACTTCTATTTTTTTAACAAAAGCCAAGATTGAGCTTTGTCCTTAGAATAACAGAGACAGGCCTACGTATGCCCATATTTTTTTAACAAATTTTGTTTGCTGTAGGTAGGATAGTGAGTATAAATTATTCCTGGATGGCTTTTTTTGCACTTTCTAGGTCTATTTTCTAGTTCTAACCATAACTAACCGTAGTCATCCTGTTAAGTCAATATTCACTATTTAAATGGGGCATAAAGTATACAGGGTTCGATTGGTTCCTTTTTTATTTGTGAAATAAATGCTTTTAAGTCATGATGAAAGGTAATCATAACTTATCAAGTGAAATAAAACCAACAATTATTAGTAAAAAGATCAAAAAATACTCCATGAAAAAATGAATTTAAGAAAGCAGAACCAGACTAGAGCAAATTATCGAATTGTGAATAATTTTGACTATTTTTTAGGAAACAGCTACTGTCCTTATTTTTGCTAATAAAGGTTGCATATTATCCTAAAATGAAGAATTTCTTAACAGTTTAAAAATTAGTTAATATGATCAGCTGTAGACTTTAATTATATCGAATTTGTATTTAATTTTCAGTGTTTTTTCTTTTTTATGTATCACCCTTGCTGTAACAGGGTTAAGTCTTTTTCTCTTAATGTTTTTTCATTAAAAACATTATTATTTAAAGCTCCATAAAGAAATAACTATGAATCTTCAACTACATTCTTCGGAATGGGCATTTTTTTTCTACATCTTCACACCCAATTGACGTTGTTACTTCTGTCTCAAATTGTTTAATACTTTATAGCTAGTTTAATATCTAAATTTATTAAACATAATTAATACATTTATCTAGTCAAATCATAAATATTTAAGCTAAAGCTATATGCTTTAAAATATGTTTTTCAGTTATCGTGAAAAATATATCTTAAAAAGTGATAACCTTCGTTAATTAAAATTACTACTTAATTTTTTATTCTTAGCATTAAACAATGGTTTTGCCAAGTTTTCAGTAATTGACCTTTTTTTAAATATTTCTATAAAAGTTTTGTCAGATAAATAACCACAAGGAATTAATTCAGTTGCTAATATTTTTTTAAAAATTGTTTTACCATCTGAACAGTACCGAACAGTTTATTACGAATATCTTTTGTTACTTCAGTCAGTGGTGTGTCTTCTAGAAACACTGATTAAAATTTCACTAGCGGATGCGGAGAGCTCGCGAAAAGTATTCCCAAACACGAACGATTTACGACATCAGTCGAAGTCGGCCGAAGGTATTGATGGGAGAGGAATGGTTTTATTTTCAATTTGTAGGTATACTTTTAGTGATTTATCACTCCTAAAATATAATTGGGGAAAATAAAAAACCGCTTTAACTAACTAGAACTAACCATGACCGCCCCCTCTGGCCCCACGAGAATCAGCCAGAAAGGGCGATCATGTTAGTTCTGGTTAGATAAAGGGGCTTTTTTATTTTCTCCATTAATTTCAGACTGATAAATCACTAAAAGTGTAACTTTTTGTCAATTTGGCATGTTTTTATACGATTTCTGTGGGGTGGGTATAACAAAAAGGTCCAGTAATTTACATTACACACTAGTGCCTAAAGTGAACACCGTATAATTCAAACATTTTTGCCAAATTATTATTATAATTATTTTATTATCAAACATAATTTATGACACTCGCTTTATTAATATGCTTATTGGATATATTTAGGTTTTTAATTTCTGATATAAATATATTTTATGAAAAATCGATCCCAAATAAAAAATTGAATAAATAGCGAAGCGGTCTGTGCGTAAAAAAAGACTAAGTTAACACACTTTTTTGCATAAATAACTAGTTTTAATAATATTTTTTATTGGTGATGATTTGATAAAAGATGCACTCATTTAATTTTCTTATTTATTTATTTTTTTAAGAACATTGTAATACATTATTAATTGTTTGGGATTTTTCTATAAAATCTCAAGGGTAGTAAACTTAACAAGGAGTGCTCGATTTTTACTATTTGTCCGCAGATATAGGTTATGTTTGGACGTCACCCGTTTGCCCATTTTGCCCAGAAGGCAGATTTATTTTATTAATTTTTGTTAAATATTCAACTTTTAAAAACTATTTTGGATATGTACTTACTATTAGAACTGTAATGTATAATATTTTTAAAAAATTAAGACTTTATATTATTTGTAAACAAAACAAACAGGCAAACAGATTACGTCACAAATACCGAATTGACATTTAAATTGGTTTATATGGGCTTAAATGGGATCGAGCACTCCTTGTTAGGTTTATTACCCGATAAAATCTAACGTAATAAACAATATTGAGACGCCCGTTAGTGGCAACTAACTACACAACAACAATCGCGCCAAGGCATTCGTGTCGAGTTCAGACTTACTCGCGTCTGGGAATACTTTTCCGAGCTCTCCGCATCCGCTAGTAAAATTTCGATCGGTTTCCCGGATATAAAAATAAAATGCTTCTAATACTATACTACCAATAGAGAGCGATTGCATAACGTATGTCTTGTGGTCGTAAATAGTTACGATAAAAATGCTTATAATATCTTACTTCCATTGTAAAGAAATCTTCAGTTGTGCCTATTTTTGTACAAACATAATATTGTTTACTAAATGAGATAAAAAATTTATGCCGCTAAAATTTATTTTTTGGTAATTTACCATAGAATAAATAACGAACACAACACATTATTTTTTCTTTACTGAAGCAACTTGCCATACAGTATCGATGCCATAAACAACATTGTGTAGTGAAGTCTAGATTATTTTTTTAATTTGACACTAATGTTATCTTTCCTTTAATCTGCTGCTCTTATAAATATACTATTTATCATAAAAAATACCAGAAGAACTAAATTTATTTTATTGAAATTAAGCATACACCTTAAGCTAATGTAATCCTACATTTTATAATAATTTTACCATTTTATTAAACCTTATAACCTTACTTTTCTGGGTCCATTCCTAGAATTTATACAGTCATGTGGACGCCTTGGCATGCTAAAAATGAGATGGTCTATGTCCTCTTGAGGTATAGCATCCCAGGCTACTGGGATTTGATGCCTTAACTCAGGTAGTGTACGCGGAGGATTAAGTAATCTGCTCAATCATCTGCCAATCATGTCCCAAACAGGTTCAATAGGTGATAGGTCGGAAGATCTGGGGGCCATGGAAGAAGATTGAGATCGAACACCTCAAAAACATCCATCGGCACTCGGGCTCTGTGCGGACGTGCATTATCTTGTTGAAAGAGACCATTGGGAACATTTCGAAAATATGGTACAACTACGGGTTTAACCACTTTTTGTATATAGCGAGCTGCAGTCATGGACCCATTTATAAACACCATAACTCCTACTGTTCTTGCTACGTGACGTTCAACATAAAAAGCTAAACTTTGTCTTTCTACACACATCCTTCTAACTCGTTGTCGACCATCGTGCATCCCAAGGCAGAACCTAGATTCATCTGAAAGATAACCGAATGCCATTCTTGGTTCCTGTAAGCTCTTTCGCGGCACCATTCAAGTCTTTGTGTTCTATGCTCAGGGGTCAATGGAAGCACCAAGTGAGAGGTAAGAATGTAGCCCAAAAGCCCTTATTCTTTGATAAACAGATAACATATCAATCACTCTTTCAACTACACGAAACCATCATCCACGGTGCTTGATGTTTGGAAACGATTTCCAAAGATTAGAATTCTTAGGTGACGGTCCTGACATAAATTGGTATTTCTCCTTCGTTCAGAGCCCCGAATTCTTTGTGTTCGCTGTTTTCGAAACCATGCCCGACAACACAACCATTCTGTATAAAATACAAACCCCGATTAACACGACGGCTTATCTCCCAAAATGAAAGTCCACATAGTTTTACAATATGGCCTCTTTGAAACTGGCTTAGTAGCCTGAAATTTGCACGCCTTCGTAGCGGTGGCATTTTAAACTGTTTAACCAAACCAACAACCATAATTTTAACAATTTATAATGAATAGTGTTGATAAAAAATAAACTGATAAGAAATGATTTGTTAAAAAAACGCCAAAAATACCCAAGGCGTTTTCTGTTCTGCTTTAAATGTTCATCAACTATACATAGGCAGTATATAAACATGTATGCTTAATTTCAATAAAATAAATTAAGTGCCTATTAGTGTACCATTTTTTATAATAAGTAGTTCTACTTATAAACCAGTGCTATGAAAAAATATTGCGTAAATACAAAACAATATACAGTTACTCATAATACTATCTTCTTCTAACACATAAAAACGTTGTTCGGCTAGACATGCTATGGCCCATCTAAGGGTAACGGTAAGGATAACAGGAACAACATTACTTTTTTTTGTTCGATAAACACTGAAGCATATTTTGTAAAATTAGTGATCTAGCATATTACAGCAGTAGCAAAAACCCAAGAAAATATCAGGAAGCGACAAAAAAATATGTTTTTTCTCTAAAAATTTCGTTTTTTAAAACCCAAACTAGGATAATATAAGTCCAAGTAGCATTTTTTATTCATACTTAAATGTATTATAAACTATAATAACGGACCAGCTACTTTTTTTGATATGGCAAAATAAAAGTTTAAGCTCATCTGGTTTATCCTATTTAATTTTTCTTTATGTTTAGAAAAAGCATTACACTAAAAAAACAGTTTATATCATTGTAAAATAATTATTATCATTAAATGATAAAGCGGTAAGTATTTCAAATTAAGTCCCAAAATTACTCTGGTAAATTCAGCAAAAAATTTAAATGTTAAAATTTTAATAAAAATACCTAAAACAGTTTATATCATTGTGAAATAATCATTATTATTTAATGACAAGGCGGTAAGTATTTCAAATTAAGTCCCAAAATTATCTCTGGTAAATACAGCTTATTAATTTACAGCAAAAAATTTAAATGAAATTTCTTTTTTTTTTTTTAATAAAAATAACTAAAACAGTTTATATCATTGTGAAATAATCATTATTATTTAATGACAAGGCGGTAACTATTTCAAATTAAGCCTCAAATTTATTTCTGGTTGATACACTACTAGTTGATTTACAGCAAAAAAGTTTTTAAATGTTAAACTGTTAAAATGTTTTTTTTTTTTAATAAATATAACTTAAACAGTTTATATTATTGTCAAATAATCACTATCACTTAATGACAAAGCGATAAGTATTTCAAATTAAGCCCCAAAATTATCTCTGGTAAATACTGCCAGTTGATTTTACAGCAAAAAATTTAAATGTCAAACAGTTAACATTGTAATCTCGTCCTCGTTTACTTAATCAGGAACGCGGAGCAACGAAAATCCTTTTCTTCTACTCCAATTCTCTATTTCTCTAATCTCACTTCCGACTAAAGCAACATATACTGGGCGTAATTTTTATCCCCACTATTTTTAAATTTTTAAGAGAAACACTTCAATATTTCTGAAAGTCAATTTAACTGGGAAAAATTTAGTTACAACATATATTCTCTGTTTTAAGAGTAGTTTTATACATACGACGATAATTCTTGTGAAATTTATGAAGAAAATTATTACCAAAATTTTGATGAACATTTTCATAGGATTTTTGGTAATAATACAATAATTTGTGTTTGATACTTATGATAAACTTTAATAACACTATTGCATGGTTTGAGATTACACATATAATATTTAAATACTAAACTACTAATGTAGATTGAGATTTTTCACTGTCGTTTCCTAATAAGTAAATTTTACAACACTGTCATCTAGAAGGGACCTACAGTTTAACGTAGAATCCGGGAAATGGTCTGGTCCAGCGCCAACCATTTCGGCGATAAAAAATTGTAAAGTATATGGGTGGTAAAGAGAAATTAAACAGTGATAAATTATTATTAGTAACTATACTTAAATAATTATCTTTACACAAAAAAATATAACTGTCTCTTCGGAAGCATAGTGGACAGTCTTGGCCCGTCGAGCAGGCGACTCGGGTTCGATCCTAGGCCGGAGAGACATATTTAGGTAGTAATTATTTTCAATAACGTCCTTGGTAACACTATCGCGTTGTCTAAACGGTGCTGTGACATGCAATAACTACATAATCATCGAAAACTCTGCACTCACGGTACCCTAGTACAGAACTAGTAAAGAACAACCTAAAACAGTTATATAAAGTTTAATTTTGCATCATTTCAAAGTTTCTATACACCAAACTTATATTTTCGCCATTTTTTTGGGGTTCATTCCCAGCGATGATTCGTTTCAAAAATAAATCCTTTTTTGTTTGATAGTTTTAAAAGTATTAAGAAATCCTCATATCGTCAGGTGGTCTACTCAGAATGCTTGGTTTCGTTATAAGAAATACCAAGGATTTTAAAAACATTTTTACTATAAGGACTTCTCTATGTTTCTGGTCAGGCCACATTTGGAGTATTGTACTGCTGTTTGGTCGCCTTTCTATTGAACACATATTGATTAAGTCAATTAAAAAAATGTATAGGTTTGTTGCATATAAAAGTGACATCCCATCAACAAAGATTGATTTTAACGCTCTACAAAGCAATTCAACACAAAGTTCACAAATTCTGTCTCAACTGAACTTTCATATTCCCGAAATATCCATCAGAGTCAAAAGAATATTTAATAATTAAACCAATAGAACAAATTATGGACAGAATAGGGCGATTGATAGAATCGTGAGAAATTCAAATGAGTTAAATATAGATGTTTCATGTATCTGAGAGCTTTCTTAGAAACTATCTTAGACATTATTAGTGTTTTATTAATTTTTGACTTCCCTTGGTTAATTTTGGTTATAAAAGGCATTTTTATTAAATAAATTCTGCACTAAAAAATGACTTAAGTTTCTAGAAAAAAGAGCATCGTAACGTTGTATAGCTTGTTTTGGTACTTAGGATATCATTAACGGAACTGGGGAAAAATGCGTTAAACATCTAAAAAGCCCAACTCCTGCGGTACCTATTTTATAAAAAAAAACACATAAAAGTAATAAAAAATAACTATCAACAGGGTGCCTAAGGTAAATTTTCTTAAAGGCGCAAAAATTATAAATTAGTGGACATTCTTACCAATAGAGTTGAGCCAGGATTTGTAACAGAACGATTTAGGAATTTTTGTTTGATAACAATTAGTTTTTTTGTTACTGACCTTTAGAAAAACGTCTGTAAAACCTGTTAAATTTTACTAAACATTATTTTGGGGTTTTTATTCTTGAACCAATGAACGATCATATCACGTATACATAGAAAACTTATTCTGTAGTTTTATATTTCAGATAAAAATCTTTAACGAAATACCAGTAATATCATGCAGGCAGCACGTGGCTTTATTTTATTGATACAAAAAGAAATAGTGTTTGAACATGGCCAAAAACATTAATATAATAAAAACATGTTGTGGCACAAAATTTATGTGCACAAAGAGGCACATGGATCTTCTGAATGGAACCATTTTATACTTAATTTATTAATTTTTGGAAATTATGACATAAAAAAGTTTTTTCTAGCATACAATTTTATTTGTACTCTGTATAAAATTTAAAATATTGTGAATGTTAATGTTTTTGGCCAAATTTAAGTTAAACAGAAACTGGTTTGCCTAGGACAAATGCATTTATCTGATAGCACAAGTAGTGTTTTGTTTAGTTTGTGTAATTATCATTTAAAAATGTTTAGTTTCGTTGATAGCGGTTTATTATTATTTTTTAATGTAGACAAACGATTGTCTTGTTAAAATTCCGTTTGGCTCGTACCATAAATATTTAGTACATTTACTTTAAATGAGATTAATATTGGGCGACACCGTATCAAAAAAAACTTGATATCTCTTTCCTCTTATCCTCATATAGCACAGCAACACAAAAATAATTCTCCCTTTAGTACTTATTTTTGTTCCTAGATATTTTAATAACGGTTTTTTTAATTAGGTCAAAATTATTATAAATTTTTCAAATAAAGATTTGTAGAAAAGTAAGCAAAAAATACAAATTTTCGACAAACTGCATCAGTTCAAACAGGTGGAAATGTTTTAGATATTTTACTAAAAACATCGCATTTTTCCAACCATATGCCTAAAAGTTATGACAAAAATTAAAAAAGTAAGGCTTTTTCTTAAAAGCACCAAAATATCGACTGACGTAAACATTCTCGTCCACCATCGAAGATGTTCGGCAAAATTCGGGACCAACCCCGAATGAGATTCTTTAAGGATGCTGCAATGCCAATGGTTAGTAACGTAGGGTTGTTCCCTTACATCACTTTAAGCAGGGGTGTATTGTTAGGGGATGGATTCGAGACAAAATACGCTCATACGGGCGGTATAGTTTATAGCTCAATGTAAAACAAACCAAACATAAAAATTTTTTGGGTAGTGTCGGACTTATAAAACAATATTTTTAATGAAAAGGATGTGTTAAAGGCTATTTTAGGAATTCTGTGCTAAAAACTTTTCATAAAATGTTGTGTGTAAAAGTTAAGAAAAAAGTTAAATGACACTTGGGCTGGCTATTTAAATGGGTGTGTGTGTGAATATTTTTGGAAAATTATGTAGTTTTTGAAGGATTCTTCGGTAAGTGTATCCTACAAACTAATCAGATTTATGCACAAGACAGGGCGTTTGAAATCCCGTATTGACAATGGAAACTAAAAAAAGTTTATTAAGTTCTAATCTGACCTAGAATCACTATTTTAATTTTAAATTATATTTTTATTATAAACAAACAAGTTTTAATATTATAATAGGTGTTTCATGTTCTGTTAAAATGTGAAATACCGTTTATTTAAAAATAAAAAAACGTTTTAAATCCTTTCCCCCCGAAACAACATATTTTTTTTTAAACAAATTATAGTAGATCTAATAATGTCAATACAATTTATCAAATTTTTAAAGTGTTTTTTGAAATATACAGCCACGGTTAGTAGGCGACCTATTAGGTTTAGGTTTTTCATTACAATGTGGATCTCTGATGTTATTGTTTCAAAATAATGATTCAACCTTTTTTAAAATCTTGGCACAGTCCACGAATACTTAAAGCCTAAGTACTAATGTAAGCTAGGTATCTTAAAAAATTGGGACACGAATACAAAATCTGTTTTATCTAGTAGTGTAAAGAAAAATTTAATGTTATTAGTTCAATACAAACCAAGGTAATTTTGACATCTTTAATTTGGACCTGATAAACCTTCAGTGTTTGGGAATATAAGAGGGCGGGAAAACCACCAGATTTTGTCCAAAGTAAAAGTCAGAACGTTAAGTAAAAGTTGTAACGGATAAATTTGAATAAAAAAATTAACGTATTAGGTTCTGCGAAAATTGCTCTGATACGTCGACACAAAATGTTTGTATACAGGGTGATCCAGAAGAAAGATATGATGTCATTTAGGGTTTTTTTTAAGTGGCACACCTTGTATATTTTCCTAAATTTGGATTTTGCACGTTACGCTTATTACAAAAACCTATAATACTTTTGTCTTAAGCCTGATAACTTTTGAACTGCGGTCAATTGTTACTAACTGTAATACTTTACAAATTCTATTTATTTTAACTAAAATGATAAAAAAAGGTAAGTAACACAGTGATCCAGCCTACTATTTCATTAAATTAATCGAATTAAAAACCCCATTTGTATCTGACAGAAACCTCAGCGATTGATGAATTCTTCTTAAACTCTGTTTATAGTTTCTGGAGAAATATTATTTTTTTTCGAATTCTATTTATCAATTCTTTAAGGTCGGCAGGTTTGCTTTTGTATACGACATTCTTCAGGTGAGAGGAAGAAATCTAGCACCGTGAGGTGGGATCTTGGCCCTTTAAAAAATTTAAAAGTTTTCCCAATCCATTTCCCTGAAAATTTTGGGTTAGTTTTGTTAATAACCGATAATGTGGGGGGCATCATCTTGCTGATGCCAAGCATTTTCGTCAAACATTTTAGGATTATTTAAATTAGAAAATTAACCCCTCAATGCAGGTGTAAGATAATTCTGTAGGAATTAATGATATCTAATTCCATTTGAAGTTTCTTCGAAAAAGTAGGGCCAAAAAATACGATTTTGAACAATGGCCGCCCAAACATTAATTTTGTGTGGATATTGGGTATGGCATTCTCTTATCCACCTAGGATGTTTCTTGGACCAGTATTTAAAGTTTTGGCGGTTTATCTCCCCAGTAAAAGTAAATGTAGCTTCAGAAGATAATACGTTTTACTTTTAATGGATCGTTATTGCACATATCCATCAATGTTTTGCAAAACTGCATTCTGCGGTCTGGACCGTCTTTTGATAACTCCTGTACTAAATACATTTTAAATGGGAGTATCTTTTCTAGTTTTAGCATTTTGTGCACACAGCTGTAGAAAACATCCTAATGTCGGCAAACCTGGCGGAGACTATTATGTGGATTTTCTTACAAAACAAGAAAAACGTTAAGTTTGGTCTCGTCATTGACAGAAGGCGAACACTTTTTGGCAAGTTTTTAACAGAACCAGTTTCTGGAATATTTATTTTCAATATACTGTTGTTTGGGTTTATGAATCTGCCCTGGATATTTATCATTAAATAAAACGCTCACTTCTGTGTGTGTACTGGGTCAACATATCCGAGCATCATTAAAACTTCAATTCTTTGTGTAACAGATAACCTAAGAGGACACCCAAAAAAGTAGGCTCATACAATAGGGGCCCAAGTTGCAGAATGGCGAAGAAGGGGAAAAAACCCCCTACCATATCCTGTGCGAATGTGAAGCGTTGAATCACAAAAGACAGGCATTGTTTGGGCAACCGGAAATGACCCCGAATTTTAAAAACCAACCATTTTTGGGGAAATACAGATTTTGTAGAAGGAACCAGATTAGTGGATATTGGGAAAATAAAGAAAATGGGAAAATTACCCGAAAACCCAAAAGTTTTTTTCTGTTCCCGGCAGTAAATAAAGAGGGCCCCCCCAAAAAAAAAACAGACATAAAACGTATTATAGTGTATTATAATTTCTTAACAAAAACAAAAAATTGTCTGGCATTACTTTAAACTTTAACAAAAAATTATTCCATTACTTCAAATTTCAGTAACTTTGGTTAGAAAAAATATTAAACTTTTTTAAAAAAAACCAAAAGAAAAAAGAAAAATTTTTTAAAACTTAAAAAATTTAATTTTCCCCTTAAAACTTGGAATATTCGGGAAAATTTTTGCAAATACATTTTTTTTTAAATTATTATTAATATTTTTAGGGGAATTGTTGAAATCCTTTCTACTTCTAAAAAATTCCCGGGTTGTCTTTTTTTTTTTTTTTTACAACTTTTGAACAGAAAATATCTCTGAGGGTTTTTTTAATTGAATTTTAAAATTCTAACCCCTTATGACTACGTCTTATTACTTTTTGGTTTAAAATTGAGTTGCCCCTTTTACGCCCTCCACTCCTCTTCCTCGTGTCCCCACCGGCCCGAGCAAAATTGTGTTCTGATGTGTTCTGGTGTCCCTGCTCCTGGGTATGGGGACAGACGATTAGTTTAAATGCCCCCCTTTTCCCGGGTTAGTGACGGGGTAGTTTCCGGGTTCCCTTTTACGGAACCAGATGCTCCTGGGGCCTTCCCCCCCTTTAAAAATGGTCCAATCCGCTTTCTTTTTAAAAGGGCCAGGCCCCCCTTTTTTTTCCCTAAAAAAGGGCGGTTTTCCCCCCTTTCTTTTTGGGGTTTCGGAATCCTTTCTAAGCTCCTGTTGGTTGGGGTTGGATTAGCCCTTTTTCGTGAAACAGGCGCCGGTGACTTGGGGGATTTTTTAAATGGATTTACCCGTTTCGGTCAGCGCACCTTTGTCTGCTTGGCCTTCGGGTGGCACCTCTCGAAACGGATTTATCCGCCCGGTCCCCTTTTCCTTTTTCCTATAAAAACGGTTCAAACCGCTTTCCGTTTTGGAAAATAGGAAAGTAATAGTCCACTACGGCAGAACCCCCCATTACCGCAGTAAAGCTAGATATCAGAGGGCGCCCGTATCTCAGAGGCACCGTTAAAGACACCTGTTTAAGGCACAGGATGTCATTCACTCATCAGCACGGTATGCTAACACCGAGTTAAGCCTTGGGTTTATCTTGGGTTCGGATCCCGTTCCATACGCTAGCCAAAAATTGCCGATAACCAGCAACTCTAGCGATGTTTTAAAAAAACTTACTGGGCCCCCAACCCGACAACGACGGGGAACCCGCCCGGGGGGGCTACGCCCTTTTTTATCTAACCCCGGGGCACCGTGCATGAAGCCACTGCTTAAATTTTTTGGTCTACCGAAACGCTTCTTTTCTGTTAGTGAGCAGAGGTTGCCAAAAATTGGGATATCCTTGGTTTTCTATCTGGGGAATTTTTATTAATAAGAAAGTTTCCAAAATTTTGTTTCTTCTAGTGGGGGAACAACAACAGAACAATCCCAGCATCTTTCTAATTAATATTTGTTATTGTTTAAAAAACCCTGTTCCCACAACACCTGACTTGTCCCCTCTCGCCCATTCGAGAAAGTTTTTTAATGTTCCTTAATTCTAAGTCTAAAGGTCTCTTTGTTCCTTTTGTTTACCACCCCACAGGGGGTTTGATAAAAAAAACTTTTTTCCCCATTCCCAAAATCCCCGGGTTTTTTTTAGAAAAAAAACTTCTAAGGGGGGTTGGGGGAAAAAAAAATCCCTTTTTTTATGTCGTATTTTCTTGCTATCCCCTTTTCATTTTGAAGTTCCTCGTATGTAGGTATAGTAAGGATATTTATTTCTTGTTTTTGATTTGTATGTTTAACCTGTTTTATATTTCGAAAGTTTAAAAATTTCTTCCCCAAAAATTTTTCCGGGGTCTCGTTCTGTTTAAAAACTTCCCCTTTATATTATTAACTTTTTATTTAACAAAATTTATTTCTACATATTGTTTTGGCACGATTATAGAGTGTTTTTATTATACCTTTTTCGTTGGGCCCAAAAAGATTAGATAAAAATTTAAGTATTGTCCGGTGGGTTGGGTTTTATTTTACGTTTTTAAAAATTTTTTTTTCTTAAAATTCCTTCTAAGAAAAATTCAAAAAGGTTTTGTGAGGGAAAAAAATTTCCCCAAACAGGTGAAAACCGTTTCGGCCCCTTGTTTCTAAAAATCATTTAAAAAAAAGGAAAAAAACCGGAAAAAAATTTTAAAAATCCGGGGGGCAGAATTTAAAGAAAAGCTTTTAAATCATTAATACTTGATTTCTAATGTTATCACATAATACAAGAACCTTGCGTCAATTTTCTTTCACTGTGGAAACAGACCACACAACATTGCTTGCTACAGCATAGTATATAAGTCCCGCCCTACTTTTTAAAGTTGTATATCTATTCTTAAAGATCAAAACATAAAGTAAAGAAATCGTAATCTTTGAAGGGACTTAGAATATTGGCAAAGTGTTTTTGGGAAAACCAACATTGAAACCTATTTTGTTTGTTTAAAACAAAAGACCCAGTTAATTACATGTTTTTCTGCATTTAAAATTTGCGATTGCAAACATTTTAAAAATAATAAATGATTAGTTCAACTTAAGAAGATACAAAGAAAATTAAATATTTTTCGTGAATTTAGAACATTTAAAAGTCCTTTATGACAGATGATATTTTTACTAATCATTTTTAATTTAATATATTGGTACGATACAACAAATATAAATAATTATGTAGTAGCACCCACATTCGGCCTACATATATTGCTATATATACAAGATAGAAAAATGTTTAATCGAGAAAAGATACACTTTGTAATAACATAAATAATACATATGAATCTCTTAACCTTTGACTTCTTTTGCTTTTTTACAGAAATGCGTAGAATATTTTACAGAAATCTAACAATCATAAAAATTTCAAAATAAACTGCATAAAAAAATTATAGTAAATTAGAAAGAGGCTTCAAAATTTATTTGTACAAGGTGTCTGGTTATAAATGTAACCCCCGATTAACTTTTTTATTTGACGTTAGGGAAAAACGAGTTTACTAGTTCAATATTTTTTTTAAACTTTCTTTCACCTGGTGTTTCAGAAAGTCTAAACATGGTCCTACTATCATATTCCAAATAAGTTCCCTATTTTTTAAAACAAAATTTGCATTCCCTTGGAATTCTATACATATTTTATGTAGCATACCCTATGTCTGACCTTAATGGTTACATCGCAAAATGCAAAAAATCATAAGCTTAATCATTATCACTATCATGCTATATCACTATGTTTGTTCATTTCATCAATTAGTCATGAAGTTTGACATATCCGTCAAATGACTATATTTCTCACTGTCATTACTTTTAATTATTCCAATACAATACAGTCCAATACATCGGCCTACCAATAGCCCGGAATTCTCAGTTCTAGATTGGTCGAGAAAACGAAGCACAAAAATAGGCTTTACAAGAAATTTTTTGTGCAGTAGGATGGATTTAAATGCTGTTTTTTGTATTCAATTCGTATGAACGTCTACAAACTTTGTGAACAAATTTAATTAATAGAAAATGAAAAACTGCATTTGTGCATTAAAAAATGCATTATAAAGTTTGCAATTATAAAAAATTTAAAACTAGGTAAATAATGACGGAAATGAGCCAAAATTTGTTTCTCGAGGGTTTTCGAAGTACCTAAACACGAATATGATATTAACGAGAACCTACGGAGTACCTGGTGCGCGGTAAGGGTGGTGTAAACGTCGTCTTTGCAGTTTTTCGACAATTCCTCCCAATATTAGCCCAATTTTGTAACTCGGAGCTTTTTGAGGTCGCTGAACCCGAATATGACAATAACAAGGACCTGCGGAGTACCTGGTGCGCGCTAAGAATGTTATAAACTTCATCTTCTGGAGTTTTATGACAATTCCTCCTAATATCAGCCCAATTTTGATACTCGGGGGTTTTCGAGGTCGCTAGCCGATATTAATACGGCCTGGGAGTATCTGTGCCTAATCAGTGGAGAAAAGTACTCATTTGCATGAAAAATTGTCTGCACAATGCACAAACTATGCTTTTTAAAGATTTTTAAATATAAGCAGAATAGAAGAAAGAAACATGAAATTCATTTTAAAAAAATTTATCAAACCAATATAGGAACAAAGTACCTCGAAGACACATTTCGGGTCTAACCATGATCTTGTACCGGACATAGAATACGATGTTTATATGATTCTTAGCGCGCACCGGGTATTCCACAGGCCCTTGTCAATATCATATTCGTGTTTAGCGACCTCGAGTAACGAAATTGGGCTAATATTAGAAGGAATTGTCGTGAAACTCCAGAAGACAAAGTTTACACCATTCCTAGCGCGCACCAGGTACTCTGCAGACCCTTGTCAATGTCATATTCGTGTTCAGCGACCTCAAAAACGCCCGAGTAACAAATTCGGGCTCATTTCTATTATCATTTACCTAGTTATAATTTTTTTATAATTTCAAACTTCAAGATGCATTTTAAAAATGCATTTTTTAATGCACAAATACAGTTTTTTATTCCCATAAATTAAATTTGTTCACAAAGTTTGTAGACGTTCATAGGAATCGAATGCAAAAAACCATTAAATCTATCTTACTGCACAAAAATCCCTCGTGCAGTACTTCGTTTCCTCGACTAGATACTATTATTATTATTATGAGGACATCCAAATGGTAAAGTATCAGCCTAAAAAAATTTAGTTATAATTAGGAAAATGACTATATTATTCAAAGCGCCGTTAATAGACAGCAAAGGATTTATATAAAATGCATTAGGCAGAATGAGGGTCATGTGGAGCATCTAATGCAATAAAAATGTTAAAATAATTACATTGTTAGCTTTTTTATATTTTATTAATTTTTTTCACTTTTAATTAATATTTTAAATAAAGTTAGTAACTAAATTTGGACTACCTGTATTTATTTGATGGATATGTCAAATTTCATGGCTAATTGAGAAATCAACAAACGGTAGCAATATCACGTGATAATAATAAAGCTTACGGGTTTTTGCATTTTGTGATGTAACTATTAAAATCCAGCATAAGGTATCCTACATCAAAAATGTTTAGAATTTAATTTTAAGGAGAATGCAAATCTTAAATAAAAAACTTATTTGAAATAAGATAGTAGGACCAAGTTCAGACTTTCTGAAACAACCTGTGTGAGGTAAAAGAAAGTTTTTAAAAAATTATTTGGAACCACTAAACTTTTATACAAACTCGTTTTTTTTAAACGTTAAATAAAAACTTAATGGTGGGTTACATTTATAACCGGACACACTGTACATGTAAATAAATTTTAGTTTTTCGATGTATTGTCATAAATGTCCTAAGTTCTAGAGTGTCAGTGCACTACATACCGCATCACTAAAACTTTTTGCAGAATCAACAGTCCTTCTTGTTATTCTTTTCCATGCCGAAGCAATCAATCCTTCTCCTGACCCTCGTAACTCAAATCAGTTAAAAGTTACTTAAAAATCTGTCAACTCCGAAAGCACTGTCGACGATAAACGTTAAAGGGCTAATAAAACTCTTAAGTGCTGAACGTAGCTCTTCATTCATTCTTGTTTCCATCGATTTGTTCATAATATACTATCTGAAATAAATCTGATAAGGGAAAAGAGTACTTAAAAATTTATCGTATATTGTACTGATGCAAATTTTAATTACTTGTGGCATGAGAAGACTTTTTTTGCATAGTTGTAAATTTGAGGCTTTTCTTTTGACTGAGTACTTTAATTTCTTTTTAACTGTGCAGGCGTCCGCGACAAAAATGTATAGTTTGCCTCAAAGTATACCGTGTTAGCTTTTGCCTTCATTTATGGATTATACCTGCCGACAACAATAATACTGCGGATCAGTAGGTATTAAAGGACAGAACATTAGGGACGGACTCTAACAATATAAAGATTTATAATTTATTGTTTATTTAGGTAGGTATAATCTTAAAATTACATTTAGAAATTAAATATATGCAAAGTTTTAATAAATTTGTAACTGCATTATCTATACATAATTACATTTTTAATATAAATATCCAAATCTAATTCTGTTTCAATATTAAAGTCATCATTGAGATTAATTACAAGTCCTCAATTTTTATAATGTGCTGTACTGAATTTTTCTAGCTCTCCACTGGTATGTTAGTAATTACATTTTTTTCTTAAATTAATAACACTGAGACTTAAAGTAGGTGTAACATTTTTTGCTTTGATCTTTGATTTTACTTGGTTCCACAAATGCTTTATGGGGTTAAACATACAGTGATACGGAGGAAAACGTAAGACAGTATGCTCAGCCTGTTCAAACAAATTATCACATACATATTGTTTTTTAATTGCATATGAATTTAGGACTTCCAAAAGTTGCGCTTTTTTGTAACTAAATTCAAAATAAATATCATTTTCTAACAAATATTCCTGGATTTCAGTTTTTGAACTTGATGAAGCTGGTGCTTTGTGTAGCAGACGGCTTTGACAGCCTGCGTTATCCATGACAATAACACTGTTGTTTGGAATAATTTGAAAAGATAATTTTGAAACCAGTTTTCAAAAAGTTCTGCACTTGTATCCTCATGATAATCCAAGCTAGAATCCTTAATATTATTTGCAGATAACAGCAAGCAGTTTGGAACAAATCCGTCTTCTGAACCAGCGTGTATTATGGTAATGCGTTTTCCTTTATTTGAAGGTGCTTTCGTCTGATAGTTTTGACTGGAATCAACCCATCCTTTGGGTACTGTGTCGTGTGTATCGAACCATGTTTCATCAAGGTAAATTATGGATCTGTTTTCTAACCTATATCTTTTAATTTCTTGAAGGTAATTAAATCTTCAAGTGCGTAATCTGTGCGATTCCATTACTACTTGTCTTTTGTCTATTTTGTGGTATTTAAATTCCATTTTACAAACAACTCTATGGAGGGTGGCACGGCTATTATTTATATTGGTTTCGTCTTCGTCTAGCTTCTTTTCAGTTTATCCAAAGTAGGAACAACTTCGCTTTCATAAAGACAATATATTTTCCTTCGTATTAGGACCTAATCACTATTGTCTATACGGTGAAATTGAAACATCACTATGTTTTTTTTTTTGCTTAATTCTTCACTAATTATAATATCCCTTATCAATAATATTGAAGTTTTTGTGATTAGACAGGTTTCCTTTAAAGTTTCTTGTTTAATTAGTCCACTACTGAATAAAGTTTCATACACATTTTTCCCAACTTGTTTTGCATCTAATGACAAATGATTTCGACGCGACATAGTTATATTCTCGTAAAACAACTTTTTTGAAACGCACAGTAAAAACGGTTATTTAACACTGCCACTAAAATATTAGCGGAAATATTTATATACCTAATGGTCAATACTTAAGAAATACCTGGCCCACCCCTGATATTATGAAATAATGGGTTTACCCAATAATAATAGGTAATAAAATCGTTAGATGTTTATTGGGGTATTGTCCATCAAAAGCCATAGTGATATACTTTGAGACAGACTATACCCGGGAACATTGTCAGCTAAGTGAAGCTAGTATTTTTAGGGTATGTAAAAAAAATATAACGTAAAATGCATTTTCTAATACCTCTAACCCAGGCCTTAAAGGTTGTGTTTAACAGCCTTAGTTTCTTTTTTTAGGAAAATGTGGTAGATCTTTATAATAGTTTCTTAAAGTATTTTATACTAAACGGATTAATACCATACACCAGGGGTGGCCAAATTAATTAGACTCAACTGTGCTGACACTGTGCGATATACCAATTACATACTTCTTGACATTGCAAATAAAATAAATAGTACAATTATGAAGTATTTTTTAATTTTATAAGGAGGAAAAACATAAAACCAAAAATTATTCTTAGTGATTACTTTTTATTTAGTGTGAGCATTGCGCCTGAGCATTTTACGCTATACTAGCAAAGTCAGGTTTAAAGTTGAAAATTGCCTATATCATGTGGTCAAATTTAAATGTAAGTATGTGCAAATTTTTTAGCCATTTTATAAATGTCACTATGATCAATGCAATTATTAAACGAATTACTAATGAATTCCACTCAAAATTTGTTATTTATTGTGAGATAATATTAGGAATAATAAAATTATAAGCAATTTTTATATTATCGCATTTTGTTATTATTTTGTAATATAAATGCGGTTCTATACAAACTTTTACCCTCCCTCCCCTCCCCATTGTACCCATTTACGAGGAAATTTTCTATTTTTTCACTCCCATATTAACAACTTCAAAACTTTCATCCCCATTTTAACCCCCAAGGAATGCAGTTGCAAAAATTTCAAAACAGATTATTTTTCGTATCGTAATCAATAGCCTACATACCAATTTTCAAAGTTCTTTCCAATTCATTCTACTCATTTAGGGGGAAGTTTTGGTTAAAATCCTTTCTTAGCTGACGTCTTCTATTTCTCTGGGTAATCAGAAGCTTAATTAACAACTTTCATATTTACAACTTTAAAAATGCCAATTTTTTAAATACAAACTTTCATCCCAATTTTTACTTCCTGCCGTTTTTTCTTTCAAATAATTAGGGGAGTTTAATTTTTATGTTTTTATTAGAATATGTTTGATGAAAAGCTAATAATAAACGAGGATTAATAAAAAAATGTTACATTATACCGGTAATTTTAGATCAATCATAAAATATTTAAATAACAAAAAATATTTTAAAAGATAATTTTAACACATGATTTTGCAATTTAGAAGTAACCATATTTTTTACCTTTTTCAATATTTTTATTGACAACAATATGTTTTTCTGATCCTTATTACTTTTTTTATATACTGTGTGAGCGGAAATAAGTTGTAAATAAATTACTTACCATTAAACTACATGTAAAGTATTACGTCTGGTTTAGCCGAAAGTGTAAAAAAGTCCTAGGTAAAGGCGTTTAAAAATTTAGAGGTCTTCGTTTAAAATTATGTAGGGCAGACAAGTTAATTATTTACACCTTATATATTTAACCGAAATTTCAAAATATATATATTTTTTTAGAAACCGAACAAAGCCTTGTGTAATATTTTGGTTGATACTCGATATAATTATTGATAGAAGCAACAAAGAAAGTTAAAAAACAATATGTTAACAGTTCAATTTCCAATTTAATTTTTTTTTCGAAATCTTTTTTTGGTTATTTTAATTAACTATTTTTTTTGTGATTTTGTTATCCTGGTTATTTTAAGGAAGGGCATATCATAACTATACAAGTTTATTTTACGAAATCGCGGAATTGAGGATTTTGTTTTAAAATTTATTTTGACAGCAAAGGATGTTTCACCAAAAAAATAACATAGCTCTAAAAATTCAGAATAATGCAGGGATTAATAATTTTATTAGATGTTTGCTTTTAAAAAAAGTGTAAAGTGCCAAATTATTCGATAAAAATAATCTAATAAAAATCCATTGGAGGCCATTGGTGCCCTTAAGGAAAATTTTACGAAGTCTGAATATATTAGATAATTCTTATGGTTTTGGTCATGATTACTTCTAATCTGTTAAAAAACATAGCCATATCAAAATAATTTATTACCTAAATTGACGCATAGGTTTATTTTGACAAAACAGCTTGCCTAATAAAAGCTGCTTATTAATAATTTTTTATTAGTTTTAAAATTTTTACAACAGAAACTTAAAATTTCGACACTTTGCATTTATAAAGTTTGGTTCAGTAAAATAAATTTTAGATAGACTAAGTCCTAGATGGTCCAAGTAAAGTTGAACAAAGAAATATTATAATAAATAAAAGTTTTTTTTAAATAGTTACGAATAAACGTGGGTAATACAGAATAATACTAATGCGGATCTAAATACGCATAATAAATGGAAGTGTGGTCCTAATAAAGTTATTTGACTCCTGTCGGAGACTAATTGATCTGCTAGGGGTGAACTGAAGAACATAAAATTATAATGAATGGGTAAATTGGAGTTAACCAAAGTTTTATTAGCTAATACATATGGAGAAGATAAGAAAAATATATTTTGTCCATTAACAATGTAAAATTTTTTTTGTCCAAAGCATTTATACTTTTAAAGACTACTTAAAACTGGAGAGTTAAATAGTACTTGTTTTGTGTGTTTTTAGTAAACATAAATATGATATGTAAAGATTTTAAATAAACGCAAAGTCTCTTATTAGTACCTTTTCGTGTCTTGGATCTAAAACAATCCAAAAATAATAAGCCCTAAATTATAGCTTAAAATCTTTATCTATTTAATTTGGTAATACATATATTGGAATCGCGCCTTTATTAAAATTAAAAAATGGTTTATAATATAACTTTTTTAAATAATTACAGAATTTCTCGTTAGATCCAAAAGATATTAATATGTGTTCCCTTAAGACACATTTTTTTGTCATTAAAAATACGATAAATTTAAATATATTAGTAATATGTAAATCTTTTAAATTACCCTAATTATATATTCATTAAAAATATTATGCTTACTTATTACATAAAATATTTGTTAATTTTTATAATTTGTCAAACTTTTCTTGTCTTTCCTATTATTAACTATTTTTAAAGAAATCTTAGAAAAAAAACTTGTGTTTTAGATTTATTTCATACACCACCAATATGTTTTTTTTAAATTGTGTTTATAGCTCTCTCTTTACAAACATTTATTTTACTTGCAATGTTATGTTATGTAGGTTTGTTTAGGTTAAATCTTGCAACTAAATTTTAAAGCAGTTATCCCCCACTAATTAAGCTGAAATTTTGCATACACGATTAGTGACGTTATTCTACATCCAATATGGCGGGCCGCCTAGATAGCGGACAAGGTATTTTTTTATGCACTTCCATGATGCGTATAATACGCAATTGCTTAAAAAAGATATACTTCAAAAAATTCGCTACAATTAATCTTTTTCGAGATATTTACATTTAAAAAGTTCCAAGCTCTCAACAAGAAAAACACATTCACTATTTAAATTGCTTTACTACACTTCAAATTAATGATAAAATACAAAAGATGAATTAAAAATTACCTCATGACCTCCATTTTTCTCAACACATTTTAAAATTCTTTTACTAAAAGATCGCCGAATTTTAAAAAATAATTACTCATTTCGAAATTACTCAGCAGCAGTTTGAATTTTTGCAATTAATTGCTCTCTTGTGTTTATTGTATTTTAATAAACAATTAATTTCATGTATCCTCATACGCAAAAATCCAATGGGTTAAAATCTGGACCTCGTGCGGGCCAAGCTCTTCGACTTCCATGTCTTATCCAGTTAAAATTAGCATTAAGATACTCTCTCACTGGT
Organism: Listronotus oregonensis; assembly: GCA_019359885.1. Lineage (NCBI taxonomy): Eukaryota > Metazoa > Arthropoda > Insecta > Coleoptera > Curculionidae > Listronotus > Listronotus oregonensis. The sequence goes on along the minus strand of JAHBCN010004730.1, from coordinate 33,064 downwards.
CTAGCAAAATGCGCAGGAGCACCATTTTGCATAAAAACCATATCTCGGCGCAGATTTAAAGGTAATTCTTTTAAATAATCAATAAGCTTTTTTGTAAAAAGCTTAAATATATTTCTCCGCTTAGATTTGGAGGTAAGTCGTATGGTTCCAAAAAATTGTCTATTACACCACACCAAATATTAATTTTAAATTCGTGTAGAAAGTGCCTTTCAGTAATGAGGTTTGGATTTGCAATATCACATAAATATGTGTTTCTAAAATTAAAAATTTCCCGTCGGGTAAAAGTTGCTTTATCCGTAAACATAGTTTTATTTATAAATAAAGGATCATAATGAAACCTGGATATAGCGGGCGAAATCTAGTCTTGCTGGAAGATCTACCTCCAAAAGATTTTGTACAGGCCTAAAATGATAAGGAGAAAGATGTTCGGAATTTTTTTTTAACACTGATGAGTTACTAATTCCAGTTCTTGTATCCATACGTCTTAGACTTATTTTAGGATCTTCAGCAACCTGGATTAACACTTCTTCTGCTTGTTCCACATTACGTCTATTTGGACGTCCAACATTCCGCTTTGGCCTGAATAAATCCGTTTCCCCAAGTCTTTGGTAAACGTTTTTAAAAAGTTTAAAATCTGGCTGCCTCCTATTTGGATCCAATTGCGCATAACGTCTACAAGCTCCTAAGCCGCTGTAATTTTATTGGGCATATACGCAAATCATATCTCGCATTTCCAAATTAGAAAAAAATTGATGTCTAGGCATTATAAACTAAAGTGATAACTAATCGTATAAGTTTCAATTTTTATAACCTTGTATCAAAGTAACTGGCAAGAACATAAACCGTGACAGTGACAATGACGTTTATAATAATTCGTCTTGTCAGACCCAGCCTACTTAAAAAATATTTTAACTTAAAGTAAGAAAATTAAATTTTATCTTGAGCGCATTAAAATTTTTAAATGTAAATATCTCGAAAAAGGTGAATCGTAGCGAAATTTTTAAAGTATATCTTTTTAAGGCAAAAAAGTTTGCCCAGTGCATATTCTAAATAAAAAATTAAATTATACAAAGCGTAAAAAAGTTATGGAGTTTAAAAAAAAACAAAATGTTGCTGGTGACGCCCCCTATGAAACGATTTAAAGAGGTTATTTTTAGATTTGGCATATAAAAAAACCACAATACCCCAAATTTCATTAAAAACGAAGAATAAATGCTAAATTTATGGCCAAGATTCAAAAAAATTACATTAAGTTTATCACCCTGTATCTTGGTTGCCTTTGACTTTCGGACTAGAAAATCTGACCTGACCATAATAATTTCTTAAAAGAAATTTGTTGTTAAAATATTTAACCCTGTATTAAAGTTATTATATAAAAGCGTATCATGCTTAAATAGTCCTAAAATAATAATAAAATAAAAATCAGTGTATATTTTTATTTTTCTAGACTGCTCAATGGAGTGCCTGCTAGCAGCACTGCTCGTTTTTACGACTGGGCCAGTAGGTTTCTTAGATGCAAATCCTGATGCGAAAAGACTCTATGACGATCTACTTAGTAACTATAATCGACTTATTCGACCTGTGGGAAACAATTCCGATCGCCTAACAGTCAAAATGGGATTAAAACTATCGCAGCTGATAGATGTTGTAAGAAGATATTCTAATTTTGTTAGCTCCTGTATTAAAACAACTTTTTTTCAGAATTTAAGAAGTCAAATTATGACGACCAACGTTTGGGTAGAACAGGTAATATCCCTTAATATATTTTTATTATTTACGAGAAAGCATTAGTTTTAAAACATTTGAAACTCATTATTTTATTTTTTTCTTGTAAAAGTTAACAGTCGTATTTACTAAAAGGTCTAGTTGTAATAAACAATAAAACTTTTAGTTAAACAGTTGTTTCCCTTATGAAATTAGTATAAATTTGATAGCACATGCCACCAAAAAACAAAAATAAATAAAAAAAAGGAAACCTAGAACGTACAGAAGAATGATTTAATTTAATATTTTAATTTAACATTTTTTTTTTGGTTTTAAGGAAAGAAAATACGATAACATTGTATACTACTAAAATTAGGTTAACTTATACTTATTGTAGTTTAAAAATATATTTAAGGTCAAGCAATAACAACATCAAGAGAACTATGCCTATCTGTGCTAAAATAATATTTATTTAAAATTGTTTCAACATTTTGTGTGAATCGGATATTTTTTACATTAAATAGAAAATGTTTGACCACATATCTTTATTATTTGCATAATTTTATTATGTACGATTTGCAGTGTATTTAAAAATGTATGATATACATTTCTTTATTATGTGCACAACTTATCCATATACGATGATTTTTGGATTAAGAAATGCTAAAATATTATTTATTTAATTTTTTTTTAACAATTTGTGTGTATAAGAATTTTTTTTAGATTAAATAAAAGATGTCCGAACACATATCTTTATTATTTGCATAATTTTATTATGTACGATTATGTAATTTATTTAAAAATGTATGATATACATTTCTTTATTATGTGCACAACTCATCCGTATACGATGGCTATTTTAATTAAGGCAATAAAAAATGTTTACCTATTTTTATGTTATAGGAATGGAATGATTATAAATTAAAATGGAATCCGGATGACTATGGAGGTGTGGAAACATTACACGTTCCTTCAGAACACATATGGTTACCAGATATCGTATTGTATAATAAGTAAGCCTAAAAGAGTATATAGGGTGTGGTGGAAATTTTTGACATTTTAAGTAGTGTAGAGGCGCAATTAATATTTTTTTATTTAAATTTGTTTATAATATTTATAATTTAAAGAGCGTTACATTCTAAGCAATGCTGACTTTCCCTGCATAGAGTTCATCAACCTTTTGGGCTCTTGTCGGTAAAATTCAAATTTGAAAAACTCAAGTTTATTTTGGTCTGTTTTGAATGAAAAATGAAGATTAGAAATTTTTTTATTGTGGTGACGATTATGGGAGTATTATAACGCTATAGAGTAATCTTGTAGTATTTTGATAAACTGAAATGTTAAAAGAATTAGCTGTTTTACTTTTAACTTTTAAAATTTGATCGGCTCTAAAGCTGTTTCGTATTACATGTAGATTGTAGTGATGAAACATGTGTTCTAAGTGTTTTTAAGTCTTCTTTAGATTTAAAAAAAAAATGATTATCTTCTATATTCAATACACAAAATTTAAAATTTTTAAATAACACATAACAACGTAACCTTAATCTCCTTAAATATATTTGACCGATTGCATAACATCCTGTATAGTATTTTTACCCTTTATTTTATTTTTAAGTATACATAACAAATGAAAAATCAAGCAAAATGTAGCACTCTCTTTAACGCAGTAAAGTAAAAATAATAAAGTTTTACAACAAAAGTTTAAGTCCAAATTGTACTACCGAAACTAAAATAACTTTTATTTTAGCGCTGACGGAAACTACGAAGTAACAATCATGACTAAAGCGATTCTACATCACACCGGAAAGTGATCTGGAAACCGCCCGCCATCTATAAATCGTTTTGTGAAATTGACGTCGAATACTTCCCGTTCGACGAACAAACTTGTTTTATGAAATTTGGGAGTTGGACGTACGATGGATATATGGTAAGTTTTCTGGATATTTTCTTTGTAAATAGTGAAATATGATATTGTTTATCCTATTTTTTCCTATAATCAACTTAATATAAATTTAAAAGATTAAAAATAGTTTGATAGTAACAGTAAATAGGATTTAAAATAACAATATGCATTAAGAACACTACGTGAAAAACTAGGTCACAAAAATTTTACAAAATTATTGCCCTAAAAAGACTTGATAATTTTCACTTCCTATCTATCCTAACCCTGTTGAAAAAGTCAAATAGAAAACGATAGGATGTTTTATCCACGTGAGATAATTAATAATTATTATTTATTTAAACGTATACCACCAAAGAAATATTACATTACATTATAAGTTTAAGAAGAGGTAAATAAAAACAACCAAAAAGCATATTTAAACAATTAATACCGCATGGAAACAACCATATAAAAACTAAAATATTGCAAAGCAATTTAAATAGAAAACATCACAGAAACGCGTAATTGTAATATGAATAAATACTTAAAAAATATATACCAAAACCAAATAAAACCGAATACTTAATATTTATTTACTTTTCTTGACACAGAAATTATTTGCGCAAACTATTTGCTATAACAAATTATTTATAAGATAAGTATGTTATAAAACCATTTGAAAAAAGTAAGGCAAATCAAAAGAGAACACCGTTTTAAGTTCATGAAAAATGCAACGATTTACCTGATCCAAACTAAACGAAAAATTACTGGTTAAATGTCAAAGAATATTGTACTCCAAATGGAACTTTAATATTATCCTAATATCAATTATAAGAATTCAAAATATATATTTTCGTAAAATCGTTACAGAATAATAACATTTTAATTGTCATCTTTTTAGACACCCATGTTAAAAAGTTACATTTTCATACATACCTACCTAAAAAGGAAACAAATAATGAACTAAATTTAAAGGTATCTGTTATCCACATCAACAACGCAATCTTTTAAAACCGAGAATTGTCCAGAGTTTTTGACAAAAAGGGATCGAAAGGTTTCTGAAAGAGGCTGACTTTAAAAATAATTTATTTTTAAAACATTTTCTTTCATTTATGCGAAATTAGCATGCGTAAAGCAAATTTTTATTTATTTTATCTTGATTTTCTACATTAAAGGTCTTAAACTTAATAATATTATTTATATAAATTGCACACTTTTATATTTAACATTAAATTAATATTTATAACGCTTCATCTAACCAATGGATAAATTCGACAAAGCTTAATATATGTAAATATTATCCAATGCCTATTAGTAAATAGCTACCTCGTGTATGGTAATTTAAATATGTTATAATGATGAAAATTATATATAATTTTTTTTTAGCATAACGACTTTAACAACAATCGTTCTTGGTACAAAATACAAAATCAGTGCTATGGACATTTTGTCTAATGCACAACTATTTTGCAACTTGTTTCAAAAATAGCTCTTAGTGCTCCTTTTAAATACTAAAAGTTGAAAAAAGAAACAAATTAGACAAGACGTGTAAATTATCTACTGAATATAGATGCCAAGTTTCCTTTACTTTTTTCCAGAAATAAAAAAAAATGAATACATTTTAAATTACCTTGCAAGAAGACAAAAAGAAACAGAGAATAAAATAACCAATATTATCGTGGATAGGCATTTTGTAAGGAAAAATAAAAAATTTAGTATAAACGATTTCTAATTACTGGCGCCTAATTTTTAAGTTCTTGACTGGTAAAAAACTGGCTAAATATATGGTAGAGTTTTAATACGCAGGGTGTCCATAAAAGTGTGAGTGATCTCCCGGATATTAAGAAAACTATAACGTAAAAATAATACTACAAGTTCATATAGACTTTTTTCGTATAGGCCTCCTCTTTGGAGTTACTGGCTTTCAGAGAGCTTCAATGGAATCAAGTTTTTTAGACATAGTTATTGAACCAGAGGTATATTCCAATTTTATTTTTATTGAGATGTTATACCAAGTCATACTTATCAAATTACTATCAAAGGAGGTGTTGTGACTTAATCACAGCTGCAGGGACAGAGAAGCTGTGACATTCTTTTTAACGCCCTGTATTAATAAGAACTTTGGACGTTGTTTACAAACCTTTAACTATTGACTATAAATTAGGCACCTTTCATTAATCTGGCTAATCCTAACCGTTTTCAAAAAAACCTCACTTTATTTACACTGTGAGTCCTCTAAGTTCTGTCGGGTTAAATATGAAAAAGAGATTTTTTTTCCAGTCACCAACATAATAGTTTTAATAAAAAGATAAACTTTTAGTTAAAAACTTCGTAAGAGTTCAACATGGGCTCCATATAGTCCGATACAATCGCGAGTACGACGAATTGGGTTAATTCCTCTTCTTCATATTCAACCTGACCAAACTTAGGGGACTAACAGTGTAAATAATGTGAGGTTTTTTTAAAACGGTTCCGATAGGCGACTTAAATAAAGAGTACCTATTTTTAAGTTAATTTTTGTGGCCAAAACACATAGTATGTAAGGCCATCCACCCCAAACAAAAAAAGTTAAAAGTTTGAAAAACGTTTGTAATAAGAACAACAAAGACCTTAGTTCGGAAGTCAAGCCTAAAAGAACAGACAAAGAAAATAGTTTGTAAAAGTGAGGCTGCAATACCAAGGCTCTATACATTGCAAAAAATACACAAAGCCACCATTCCGCTACGTCCCATTGTAAGCGCTATCGGTTCACCGACATATGATCTTGCTAAACACCTATCATCACTTCTGCAACCACACATCGGACTGACTTATTCCTTTGTCAAGGATTCGACCCTTTTTATTTCAAAAATTAAAGTTTTTGAAGACAGTTATTTATTAGTAAGTTTCGATATGGTATCCCTCTTTACAAGAGTGCCCCTAAAGGATGCAATGAAACATATTTATATATATATATATATATATATATATATATATATATATATATATATATATATATATATATATATATATATATATATATATATATATATATATATATATATATATATATATATATATATATAATGGCAACTTCCCAGAAGATATTTCCAATTTGTTTAAACATTGCTTGACAACCCCTTTTTCATGGGACAACAAGATTTATGAACAGACTGAAGGAGTAGCAATGGGAAGCCCTCTCAGCCCGGTAGTAGCAAATTTCTTTATGGAAAAGTTCGAACAACTGGCTTTAGACAGTGCCCTTTACAAGCCAAAAGTTTGGTATAGATATGTGGATGACACTTTCGCAATATGGAGTTATGAACAAGATAAACTGCAAGAATTTCTGACACACATTAACAGCATCCATAAAAAAATACAGTTTACGATGGAAATCGACGACAACAACAAGCTAGCGTTCGTTGATGTATTATTAACGCGTAAAGGAAGATCATTAGGCCACACGGTATACAGAAAACCCACACACACAGATTGCTATCTACATAGGGATTTCAACCACCACACATATCAGAAATATGGAATCATTAATACTCTAACAGAAAGGGCAAGAAGAATTTGCGAACTTAAGGCGCTAAACGCAGAACTTACAAATATTCATAATGCTTTAAGGGCCAATGGTTATTCAGAGCGAGAAATCAAAGGGTCAATTGAACCAACAAATACCAGACCCGTGGAGAACGAACAACTTCAGCCAGTGGCAAAAGCATTTCTGCCCTTTATGCCGGGGGTTACGGACAGGATTGGTCGATTGCTACGAAAAAAAATGTAAAAACAATATTTAAACCAACGAGGAAAATCAACGAATGCCTTCGATCGGCCAAAAACAAAAGAGATCCACTTTCGTCTTCAGAAATTTATCGCATTCCGTGCACATGTGAAGCGTGTACATTATAGGAACTACTCTACAGAGAAGCCATAGAGATAGAAAAGCATAGCAACAACTTTAATAAAAAAGAAGAAGCAGTTAAGATCAACAAAACTTGATCCCCATAACTAAGGCTACTAGAATTGCACCCTTTACGAACAAAACCGACCGGAACCGATTGAAACAACCGAAGCCCCGCCCACTGCCTTCCCATGAAACAGGAAGCAACTTCTGAAGATGCCAACCGCTTGTGTTGGCGAAACATCAAGTCAACCAGACAATCGACGCCGGCCTAACAGCCCCAAAACCATTAGACAATGGCCGCGAAAGCCTTTCACAATTTATTGTGAATATACCTAGTGGTTCAATAATTACGTCTAAAAACTTGATGAGGGAGGCTATAAGAAATTTTTATAGAAATTGTAGTATTTTTTCATATCCGAAAGATATTATATTTATAGATATATAATATATATATATATATATATATATATATATATATATATATATATATATATATATATATATATATATATATATATATATATATATATATATATATATATATATATAGTAACCTTCACTCAATACACATACAGGAGAAAAACAAAACTATAAACCATCCAAAATCAATCTTATTCCCCAAAAGAACGAAGAAAAATAAAAAGTTGGTTACTTCTAAAAGTTGCGGATAAACTCATAAAAGAATAAATGGACGATAAAAGTTCACGAAATCTGATGAAAATAAAAATTTGTAGCTTTACTACTTGATTAATAGGAACTTGTACTGTTTTATGATGATCAAGTTATTTAATTATGTAACTTATAAATAATAAAAGTACATATGTTTAGTATTAAATATATTAAAAGACTTATTTTTTAACATATTCTAATCACTTTATTTATTTTATTGTTTTTATTTAAAATATTGTTTACCCAAAAACTTTAACGTAAAATTTGAGAATTTGTTATTTAACTTTTCAACATATCATTCATTTTTAGTTAAACTGGTTAAACAGCCCAAAAATATATTCCCTAATATTCCTAACGAGATCAACCTGAGTCACTGTTTGACGGACCGAAATAGTTTATTTAATTATCTGCTTGGGAAGTTTTAATTTAATTTTGTTTTTTTTGTTAAAATTGTCTTTTGGTAAAATATCTATTAGCTAATTTTAGAAAGTGCTTTTAAAAGGTAGTAAGAAGGAATACAAAAATTTTTGCGATAAAGTTAATACAAGTATTCCTTTCATACATCTTAACAATATAACAACACGTCTATAAATGTATGATCTATCTCCTTAAATTTAAATTTTTGTATACAGTGCGAGTCTCTAACTTGGAATTACTTTAATCAAACAAGATTTTTTTCGGAAATATGCTCGGACACGTCGATTAGTATTCTAAATTGCGCTTTTTGATGTAATAAAATTTTATACAGCATGTCCCAAATTTGAGATATGACGTCAGCGACTATATTTTTAAATGGCAACACTATTTTTTTAAGACTATTTTTAAAGAGTATATTAAGTAACACATGTGTGCCAAATTTTAAATGTTTACTTCTTGTCATTTAAAAGATATTTGACAAACATCTTATTCAAAGACTAAAGAAGTCTAATTCGATTCAATTTAACATCAAAATAATAAACGTCAACTCAACAAAAAATGATAAACCAATACCTTTGGCGTTCCACTTTTAAACCACATAAAAATTAAATTAAGTGCAATTAGATTTCTTCATTTTTTAAATGACATGTTTTGTCAATTATCTTTTGAGTGACAAGAAATAAAAAAATAGTGTTGCCATTTAAAAAAATAGTCGCTGACATCATATTTCCAATTTGGGACATACTGTATAAAATTATATTACATAAAAAAGAGCGCAATTAAAAATACTAATCGACGTGTCCGAGCATATTTCCGAGAAAATTTTTTTTAATTTACTGAATTTATTCCAAGTTAGAAACTCGTAGGAATGAGCTAAACAGCGATATTTGCATAACGCCGTTCTCGGCGATCGCGATTTTTAAATAACTGCGATTTAAAAGCGTTATCGCGATCGCGACTTCGCACTAGGCCAAACTACAAACTAGTGTTATCATCTTTCGGTATTAGCGCTCGTAATAATTTTGCTGATGCATATTAATTTCATTATCGTTATCCATTGTACTGATTATTAACTGTAAACTGCAGCTGCCTGACTAGGAAACTTGTTATTTTTTTTATGGAAAAATAATGTAAAATACCTGCTTTTTTAAATACACCTTTTCTTTGTTAACCGCTTGGATTGGCACGAAGAAATAATCACGAATGCTTGAAATTGAAAATAATAAAAATATTGCCTGTACCGCTTTTATATGATAGGTATAATAACTGAATCCCCAAGTTAGGTAAAGCGAACCACAGATTATCTATATTAATTAAAAAAAGCGAACTAAAAAAGTACTAAATAACCGAGGTTATAAAAGGAACTCGTTTTAAATCTTGCCATGCAAAAAAAGATATCTACTATACTTCTATACTACACCTTTCTTTGCATTGAAAATTGGAAGTATTATACCCTGTAAAATATTATAGAAAACTGTAAGGATATTTTCGCGTCATACCGTTTTTAACTACTGGTTGATAGCAGTTCTTTCCCCTACCATTCTAACCGCGTTTAACCCGCCTATTCTCGCAAAAATGAAACGGTTTATGTATGTCACGCATGTATCAACTTAAGTTTAAATCCAAATGTAAGGTCTTTGGAGAGTTAAGAAATAAAACGAAAAGATAATATATAAACCAAATTTTTATTTAATAAGATATTAGCTATTTCCAAGTCAACTGCAACAAGTAAATCTTTTCCTTTATGATTTAAATATAATTGCACTAATTCATCCATTTGGAAATTAACTAATAAATAAAAAAATCTGCAATCCAAATAGCTGTTAAACCGTAGCAAAAAAACATTAAAAGAACCAAATCAATAGATAAGCCGCGAATCCTCCATTATTTTAAATTGACACTTGATATAACCATTATTAACGCTCCTCCTGACTAGTGGCGATAGCGGTAGATACTGAGTACAAAGTAATGACGTAGATACTGACGTCAGAACACCTTCCCCTACGTTACCGCTTCTCGCCAAAATAAACCGGTATGTTAACTGTCCTAACAATGTTCAACGCGGTATGTCGCCAAAATTTAATGTGTAATTCTGCTTCATAGTTTAGTGAGGGGCGTGAAGATGGAGTCGAGACCCTTAGAATAAAATACGTTGCATTTCGCTCTATTTTACTCAACACCATGGAAAGCGATTAGCTGTTGCATGTTAGTTGACGCGATTTCGCTTATTCTAAAAAATCGCTGTTTCAGTCAATCGCCGTTATTTGCGATTTTAGTCAACGTTTGCTATCAGCGTTTTTTCAATAACGGCGATTAAATCACCGGTAGTGATATATCGCTCACCCCTAGAGACTCGCACTACATAACAATGGTTGTGTGGTTTGAATTTGTGACCATTTTATGTCTATGGGAGACTGCTACTACTTGTATAATGCTATAAACTCAGGGCAAAGTATGGAGATCTCGAAACATATAAGAGATATAAAATCGTTAAGGTAGTTTACTCGCGACAGTCGTAGGCAAAAGTATTGCTCTATAGTAAGTAAATCCCCATCCGTCCATAAGTCAAATCCAGATTGGAATAAACATTTTTTATCTCCGTCTCTTCCATGCCATATGCGCCGAACTCGCCCACCTCTCTCTCTCTAACAATAATTGATTGTTAAACGGGCCGAGATTCCCTTGACTACTCCCAGTGCGGATAAATATATTTTTTCCTATTTTACTTTAATTAGTGATGTAGTATTTTAAATGGACCACAAATTTAGCGCTGTTTCAAATAACATCAAATACGCTTTATCAAAAGTTAGAGGTTCTCAATGCTTGAAAATATTATTTTTGTAGGAGACAGTACACAACACATAAGGTCTGTTCGTTATTCTGTAATATTTTACACTTTTTGGATCCACCTAATCCTAATATACACCAGTGGCGGCTCGTGGGTTAAAAAGTAAGGGGTTGCAATCCTAATGTTTCTTTAAAAAAATAAATTAATTAATGAAAATAGACAGATTTAAACATGGCTGTGTGCCACACATCCACGTATGTTTTTTATAGAGCTTAGCATTAAATGTTCTGGTAAAACTCCTTTTTTTACTTGACACAGATTGTTTTATTTTTAAATGAGGAATTGGCCTTTTTATTTCCGCTTTATCAGCTAAAGATCAGCCACCAAACGGCTCTGCAATTAAACTTTGCACCGAATTCATTTTAGACACACAAAAGATTTCTACAAAATGCAATTAAGTACTGCGCGATAACCAAAATAACAAATTATACTTCAATAAATCGTAAATCAGCCCGCGAGATAAACAAACGTTTGCACTGTAACTGCAAACCTCATGCCGCTTATGAGCGCCAAATGCCAAGATAGGCAACTCCATATACTTACGCGTACTCGTAATGAATCCAATTGGGTTTGCATTTTGATTGCAACATCGCATCGGCATCGGCTTCGAGGATGCGACGCGCGATTAAATTAATGATATTTTAGCGAAAGCAGTCAAGTTATTTTAATAATTTGGCTGTTATTTCCAGATAATATAAATACAGATTTTTGAATTAAAAAAAAATGTGTAACTATGTAATGATTAAAATATATATTTTTTAAATTTTATTTTAAACCTTTTTTGGGGGTTGCGCAAACCTGCAAACCTAAGGAAGAGCCCCCACTGATATACACTCAAAGAAAAATAAAACCAAGGTTTAATTTATTTATGAATACACCTTGCATAAGAGCGATTACGTAAAAAAAATAAAATAGTGTACACTTTTTCTTAATAACAAACAAACTTATGTAAACTTTTAAAAATCACCATGTTTTAAAGAAATCAAAAAAATCAGTTTTTTTTTTTAATTTTCTAATACTTCGATTTATATTGCATTAGTTTTTAAAAAATATCGTAAAAACCGTTTTTGAGATATTCCGAAATGAATGCATTCATACATGACAGATATCGGCAATGTTAATTATGCACAATTTACTTGTTAATATCTCGTTTCACAGACGACAAAAAAATTTCGTTTTATATTTCAATTATATAAAAGATACTTTTATTAAACCTATATTTCAATTTCATTTACTTTTTAAGAAAAGCAGTTTTATTAGTGAACTACCTTAAGTGAAGGTAAAGTTGTAGAATTAGAATACTTTCTAAAAAAATTAAACACCTCGAAAAACTTGAATACTTATCTAATTCTGGTATTTTTTTGTAAAGTTACTTTCAGACACAGTTAAAAACGAAAAATACTTTACAGTTGCATTTTTTACGCATTTTACAATACATATTTTTAAGAGTTTATTGTCTGAATATACCAAGGTAAATATGTTTGCTAATTACGATATTTTTAAAAAATAAAGTACGTTAGCTTAAACTAACAAAAAAATAATTTTGTATAGATTTAAAATTGAAAAGTATTTGTGAAAATATTACCGAGGTATTTATTTATATTTCTTTATTTCAAATTACATTTAGAAGTACATTGATATGTTAGAACAAATATAAATTAAAAAGCCATCACAAAAAGAACAGTAAACATTATACAAACTATAACTATACAAAAATCTCTCACATGTTTAAATAATCTTTTATATTGTAGGGTTCCAAATCTATAAGTAATTTTCTAAACTTTTTTAAAACATTTTTTCGTTTAATATGCTCTTAACACATTCACTGCCAGATCACCAAGACGGGCTTACCTGGACGCCAGAGTTTTTTTTAACGACCTGTTAGTAATTTGAAAAACATATTTTTATTTTCATTTAACACGATGAAATATCATGTAAGATGTACTTATTTTTTGAAAAAAAGCGGGAGACGCGTTGGTGGCACACAGCTATGAAAATTGTGTCATATGCCAACAACGCGGCAGCCGCGTTTTGCCATTTCAAAAGGTTATAACTTTATTATCTTAAAATAGGAAAAAAAAACATAGGTAATTTTAAGAACAAAAGTCAAATAAAAAATCAAAAGTCAAAAATTTGCGAAATCACTTCTCGTGAAATTCTCTAAAGCATGGTGTCAAGCAGAGTCCCGGCTGTGCAGGGCACTGAGGACAAAAATACACAACGTCTTTTCTTATTTTTTTTTACGTTTCAACAGTTTTTGCACCTCCGTCTTTTGGCATTTCCTTTATTATCTTTAGGGCAATATTCTGGTAGGTGAAATATTTGAGGCCCTGATTGAGGTTTCGGTGGTAGTGGACCCAATAGATTTTCTATTACAGATAGTCTATAGTCATATAGACTCATTTTATTTCCTTGTTGATATTTTTTGTAAATATAGTATGAATTAATCAGCAGCATCTTGAATATATGGATTCCCAATTTTTTATACCACCTCAAAGTTTGATGCTCACATGTGTAATAACTGAGCATTTGATCATTTAGATCAATGCCGCCCATAAACTTATTGTATTCAACAATTAGCTTGGGTTTTTCCTGTTCTACGCCTCTTTTGACTTTGTTTTCAAAAGTTCACCACCAAACTCACTTGAAATGGAAAGGACCTCACGTCGGTCCTTCCATTTGCCAACACATATGCCATTAGGTGTATACTCGCAATAACACTTTTTTCAATTTCTTTGACAAAACATTTTGTGGATTTCCAGCACGATTAGCTCTGAGCGTACCAGTTGAATACGTATTGGCTCCTAACAGTTGTTCGGACAGACTAATTATCCATGAAAAGAGCATGTCCGACATTTGTCTTTTGCTCCATTAATTTTAAAACAACTTTTTCCGTATGTTTGGAACCTCCTATGTCTGCGTCAGCTGAACCGCCGTATAGAAGAACCTTTTGAACCATACCTGTGGGCTCCGCCAACACATAAAGTTTCATACCATACTTATGTCTTTTCCCTTGTACATATTGGCGAAAACTTAGGCGACCTCTCCAAAGAACCATGGACTCATCCAAAGCCAGCTCTCTGCATGGATAATATACTTGTTCCATTTTTGCATTAAAAAAGTCCATCAAGGGTACTATTTTAGCCAGTTTATTTCCCTCGTTTGTTTCATTTTCATTAAAATGCAAAGCACGTAAAATGAGCAAAAATCGATTTCTGCTCATGAAAGTTGAAAATACTGAAATATTAAATAAAAAATTTGTTTTCCAATAATCATTTATTCTATTAAGTCTTATGGTTCCCATATGGAACAAAAGTCCAAGGAATATTTTGAATTCTTGTTTCGTTATGTCATTCCAGAAGGTTATTCTGCTTTGATCTTTCGTATTGTGCGCCAGTATTTCAACCGCATAATTATTAGAATTTAACATAATTAGTTCATAAAAACTATCATCGGCCAACAAATTGAAATAATCTATGGAATTATGTCCATCTAATTTTTTTTTCAAACCCGGAACTGCTGTAAATGGGATCTTTGGAGCATTTGGCGATTCATTTAGCCACGTTCGAGCAGATGGAAGCTCTACTACTATACCAGAGAGCTGCTGTGGAGAAGGTGGTACAGTAGGTTCTTGTAGCGTAGGAGATGCAGCAGGCGACTGTGGGGCAGAAGATGGAGCAGGCGGCTGCAAATTAGGTGACGGACTGGGTGTCTTCGATGGTATCACATCTTCGTTTCCATATGAAAAATCCGAATCAAATTCATCGTCTAGAAAATCTATGTCGTCGTCAGACTCTTCTAATACTTGTAATAATTCGGCATCTGTTAAAGGCTTCGAATACGTTTTTTTAGCTCTCTTTGCTTTGGAGTGAGAAGGACCTGCTTCAAAATCCTCGTTGTCCATATTTACTCTTTCTTTTACGTTATCTACAAAAAATACTATTTTATCAAGTAAATTAACGTGAAACAACGGGTATTTGTAACCAAAGGCAATGCCAGAACACTAGTAACAAAAATTTTGCTATATGCCGTACAACGCAGTAGCTGAGTAGTACCATTTCAAGAGTAGTTATTAAAAATTGATACTTTCATAAATTATAAATCCAATAATCATATTTTATTCAAAAATAAATTTGTAAAACATATATAAAAATATAAGTAACAACTTACTTTCATATATTCACTTAAAAATTAATGTTTAATTATAACTTTTATAACACAAAACAAAATAGAGGAATTTAGAAACCAATACTTATTTACACAACGGCAAGATGTTTACTATATGCCAGCGTATAATAAACTGGTTCTAAACAGTTCCGGCAGAATGCGACCTAATTTTATTACCACAGGTAGAAAAGGCGGTATATAGCCCAAGTTAGAAGAACGCGGGAGCCGCGTTGTGAGCAGTGAACGTGTTAATGTTGACAATTTATTAAAAAAAAATTAAGAAATGAAACTTTTCTTAAAATAAGTTAATCTGTGAATAGGATAGTTGATATTACTTGCATGGATATTGTGTTCATGGTTAACGTCAGTATTAAATTTATTTCTGTTTTTATAAAAAACACAATTGCGTCAAAAATATACAAAGCATGCACAGTCATAATCACCTTTTGTTCTAAAAACCCCTCTACAAGACTGCAAACACGACATTCCAAAAATTATTCTAATTACTCTTTTTGGATTACAAAAATGTTTTGTGTCTTTGAATTCGATGCCCAAAAGATTATATCATATCACATAGTGGAATTCAATATTAGGGTTTTTTAATTACTTTTGGAAGTATTTGAGATATTGTTTATTTAAAAGGCCATTATATAAGGCTTTAAATTGTGCAAATTTACCTTAAATTAACCGACGTTATATCGCTTACTATTTTCGCGATTCCATACTTACCTTCTAATTTGTATCACCTTGTATATTTAATGTATTCCTGTTTTTTGCAAAAAATCTAACTTAAAACTATTTTAAACTGTATGGCCATAAATGCCAATAAAGACGATAATAATAATAAGTTTTTTTAAAAATGTTTATACCCAATGTATCTTTTTTTTCTTTTATAGATTGATCTTCGTCACCTCAAACAAGACGAAAATAGCAACAACATAGAGGTAGGCATCGACCTCCAAGACTACTACATATCCGTGGAATGGGACATCATGAAAGTTCCTGCAGTGCGCAACGAGAAATACTATTCTTGCTGCGAAGAACCTTATCCAGACATTATTTTTAACATAACTTTAAGGAGAAAGACTCTGTTTTACACTGTGAACTTGATAATTCCTTGTGTGGGAATATCTTTTCTCAGTATTTTAGTGTTTTACCTTCCCAGCGATAGTGGTGAAAAGGTGTCGCTTAGTATATCGATTCTACTCTCGCTGACTGTATTCTTCCTGCTTTTGGTAGAAATCATTCCTCCCACATCACTGACGGTGCCTCTTCTGGGAAAATACTTACTGTTTACTATGCTGTTATGTACTCTATCAGTAGTGGTAACAATTGCTGTTTTGAATGTTAATTTTAGGTAAGTACATAAACACACATAGAAAGTATCTAAAAAGTATGAAAGTATGTGTCAACCATTGACTTTTTACAATACACAGACAGGATGCCCTACTCACATAGGTATTGGACTTAAATCTTTTACATACACAGCAAAAGAGGTAGATACAGAGGTGGGGTTAACCAAAGGGGAAAAGGGGTTCAACTTAAGGCAAAATATAAAAAAATATTGATCTTTAAGCTCGAGCAAAATACGATCAATCATAAGCGGAGTCACAACGAACCTATGTTGCTAATTGATATATGATCCTCTTTCATGTGAAACTGGACTATTTAAAAATTATAATTCGTTTTAAAAGAAGGCAACATGCAAATTAAACACAATTTAACACTATGATTTTTTTAGGTTTTTTAAAAACTCATATTTGACAGATTGCTGAAAGCTAGAAAATATAGGTAATGTTTCAAAAAATATATCGGTCCTTCACCATAGGTTTTTACTTTTGTGACAGAAAAAATATTGTTTTTTGTTACGGTCAAAATAGCTTGTTATAAATTTAATTTTTCCAAAAAGCTTTTTTTAAGGCTTGATCTACTGTGCAATAAACGTCTATGAATTTATTATTCCAAAAATCACAATAAACTATATATGCAAAAAATAAAACGCTAAGGTTTTGCTTAAGGCAATTTTATATAAACAAAACAAGTTTTATTTTATCATACACCATAGAAACATAATTGCATTTGGTAACATTGGTATTTGTAAGGTGTAAAACGAGACGTTCCGATTCAGTCTTTTTTTATCTTGGGACAGTCCACGAAACTGATGCCCAAGTACTAACGTATCGTGGGTGTCTTAAGTGTGGTGAGAGGGAGTTTGTTCACACGGGACTGAAATATTTAGGAGATTGGGAGGAGAAGGAAAAACTTCTGCGGGCAGCAGGTTTCATAGTCTTGACACTCTAGGGATAAAGAAACGAAGAAAGCGAGAAGTTTGGGGCCTCTCTAACTGGACTGTAAAAGGATGCATAAAAGTTGCACTACGTGTTGCTCTGCTGGGAGCTGCCAGAGAAGGAATAATACTGGCCAACTCCTCTGAGCAGAATCCGTGAAAATACATACAGAAGAGCGACAGATCCCCTAGAGCTCGTCGGTGGGCAAGAAAAAAAGCCTTTCTGTAAGCGTGGGATCATAAATAAGACGAACGGCTCTTCTCTGAATGAAGTCCAGAATGCTAAGTTTTGTAGGGGACGCCATTCCCCAGACATGAGAACAATATTCTTAAGAGGGTCTGATTTGGGATACATAGAGTATACAGATTGGCAGAAGAAAAAAACCTTCTGGTTCGAAAGAGGAATCCAAGCTTTTTTGAAGCTGCGAGGCTATGGATGTAAAGTGTTTGTGCCAGTTAGGTCATTCTCAAAAGTAACGCCGACAAGATTAAACGACCCTTGTTCTGCAAAACTTGCCCGCTCATATGTAACGGATGAGACTTTTTCAGCGACAGCGAACACGACTGTGTTTTCGAGGCACTAAACTGAACAAGATTTTTGGCGCTCCAATCCAAGATAAGTTTGAGGTCTTGTGAAAGAGATATCGGCATTGACCTGCGCTTTTTTTCCAAATCAGAATTACATAATGGCTTAAGAAATTGAATACTAGGATGGAGGGTACTATCGTCAACAAAACTATGAATGGGATTGATTGTGGAAGAAAAAAATCGTTAATGTGTAGAAGAAACAGCGTGGGTGCCAACACTGAGCCCTGGGGCACCCCAGCATTAATTTGGTAGAAGAGGAAGCTTAGGTGGAAGACCGTAAGAAGGAAGTTTGTTAAGAAGCCCGTCATGCCAGACCTGATCGAGCTTTGGATATGTCAAGAGAAACGATCTGGGATTCACCAAGGAACTCAAGGGACTTGTTCCAGTTGTGTGAGACAAAAGAAAGAAGATTAAGAAGTTTAAGAAGTAATTTTCATCAGTGTACAACCAGTATTCGCAAACAATTAATATCGGAAAACAACTGTACTAAGATAGGTGGACCATGGAAGGCCGTTATAACAAATAAACATTTATTATTCTTTTATTCACTGGATAAATAAAACAAACAAATTATTAAGTAACCCTCGTTTTATAAAGTAGCTCATAAAACATTTCTTTTTATTTCAGAGTTAACTATTATTTATTAAATTTAAGTTTTACTAAATCCTTTCAAACAGCCTTGGAAGGAACAAGGCTCCAACCAAGGCTCATATAATCAATTAGTCGTTTAAATTAATCTGTAAAAAAAATCTTTTATTAATATTAAACATTAAATTTTACAATAACGTATTTACTTAAAAAATACTCAACGAATGTTACTTAAATACTATCTTAAAACTAAGTATGTATTAGTGAAAATGTTTAAAATAAAAATTTAATAATGATTATATCGATAAGAAATAAATCTTTAATAGTTTTTATGACGAAATAATAAAAATATTAAATCGACCAAAATAACCTTCTTATGGCTCCGTTCTCTGTAAGCCCAAAATGTTCCTTAAAAGGCCAAACAATAAAAATACTTATTATCTATGACATCAATTTCCTAATTTAATAAAACATTTAGATAAAATTATTAAAAGCATGATTACAAGTAATAATATTAAGAACTTATACTTTGTTTTACTTTTCTCCATACGTATTTATAACTAATAACTAAATTTTAATATTTTCGGAAATCCTAGACGTTCCTAATAGGGCCATTGTGCCCAAGCAAGGCCTATTGTAAATTTTTTGATCGGCCTTGCAAGGAACCATTGGCTTTCCTAGAAACACTGCCGTTTTTTAACTACAATGTAAATAAAGTACTTTTTTTTCTTTAGTACTATAGCAAAACTTTATATATCATTTCAGAGGAAAACAATTAAAGAAAATATTAGTTTGTTTACTTGAAAACTTACGTTTTTCTCTGAGCGCGAATTAAAATTTTAACGACGACGTTCGCGGTCGACAAATAGTGCCACGTTAACAAAATAGCAGCGCGAGCAGCTTGTCGCCATGTGTGTCCTTGAATTTGATCAGTACTAGTGTGAGAAGAAAGAATTTGTCGTTGTATGGCAACAAATACTACTTTTTATTAATTGACCTTGCAAAGAGCTTGGCCTTTCATGATCCACCCACCTTAATTGATTCATTTTGTTGTGGAACGGTTTTAATGTAAATTAAACCTTCTGTGTTTATATACGTTCTTGGTTCTGAAAACATGGTGGGTATATACGGGTTAGAAAACAACATTTAAGGCTTATAGTCATAGTTAAAAGTCATATAGTCACACTTATCTCCTAAAACCAAGTGTAATTTTTTGTTTTTAAGAAAATACTTCCTTTAAATCTACTTTTCCTTTAAGGTCTCCAGTAACACATAAATTGGCCCCATGGGTACGCACCGTTTTCATAGAAACACTGCCGCCATATTTATTTATCAAAAGACCGAAGAAGGAAGGCGAAGATGAGAAACTAGATTCAATGTTAACCGATGTCATTCAGATGCCAATGTCAGATAAATTTAAAATGTACGAAAAACCAATTTTGACAGTTTTGATTTGGGTAAGTCTACAATACTTCGAGTGAGTTATCTTTAAACATGTTATTTTTACGTTAACAAGATGGTCAAATCGAACCTGCCAGTGTATCCTACGCCTTTTCGCACCGATCGGTCAAGTGCTTACTGTACTTGAACTGGCAACAAGAAGTGACGCAACTAATAATTAAATTTTATAAACTATGTTTGTATTTGTTTTTTGGAAAAATATAAACCACATGTGTACCAATTTCACTTTGGGATAGGAAATGAACCCAGAACTTTTTTAGGTCTGCCAGCGACCCGTTTTGATATACCTCCTTCCGGTCTAGGCTGTTTCGGTGAGCCCCCTTTTCCACTCCCCCTGGCGGGTGGAGATGAGGAGCTTTACAGTCCAGCTAGTTGTAGAACAGCTTTCGACGCGCCAAGTGACATTAGTCCAGGATTTGAAAAGATTGAAGGACACGACATGGAGAAGACTTTAGCTGATTCGAAGTTTATAGCCCAGCATGTGCGAAATAAGGATAGTTTTGAAAATGTAAGTAAAAGCAAAGATAATACTACTACGGATAGATGGTTCATTTAAATGGGGCGCTCTGAATCAGTTCGGAGATATCAATGCTTCCGTAAATGCGAATAAAATTAAGTCGGTAACCCCTGCCGCAGCGAAACGAGGTACGAAACCATGTGTGACGTTGCCAATGTCTGTCGCTTGTACCTTATTCGGAATACGAAGTAGCGAAAGCGGGCGGCTACACGGGTTGTGTATTTTCTAGTCGTGTTTCATCACGCCAATGTGTGGTTCGCCGGCAGACACTGTTTAACTTTCGTTCAAGGATTGAAATGCATACCGCGAAAATCTCTCGATGGACATCGGCTCGCGTTAGCCAAAGTCCATTAGGGGTATCAAAAATATAGCATTGAATGGTTTATCTTATTCGTAGTAGTATTATCTTTGGTAAAAGGTAGTAAGGTTTTTTCAATAGTATGAAGGGCACTACCTTGGCAACACTAACAGCCCAGTGACGATCTCGTTGTTAAAGTTAACAAAGAACTTGAAAATGGGTTAAATTAAATAAAGAGGTAAAAATGAGAACTCTTGGCAACAGGGCATGACTTATATGTTACCTATTTGTAAAAAAAAAGTTTGGGATTTCGCGGTAAAAATCAATTAAACATATAAAAAAATACCTTGCACAGAATATAAAAAAATAATAAAACTAAAATCTTGGACTTCCATTGTCTTTATTTGTTAATTATTGTTACACAACCACATAACAGTAAACCTCCTCATCTCTATGGACTACCGAAGATACACTAGGACAATATACCCTTAAGGCTCATCACCAGTTCTAGAAACGCACCCACGACTGCACTGGCAAAACATCTTTTGGACCTAATTAAACCACTGGTCGGTAAGTCTCCATCTTTTGTTAAAAACCCTAGTTGTTTTGCTGACAATCTCAAAAATGTAAAAAGAAATAGAACCAGACGATACTTTTGTAAATTTTGATGTGGAAAGTCTGTACGCAAACGTACCAGTAGAAGAATCGTTAAACATTATCCGAGCCAAGCTTAAAGAAGATAAAACACTAGTAGAACGCACCACCCTGCCGCTGGATGGAGTGATGGAGTTGTTGGAGGTTGGAGCTTTGCCTTCTTAGTTCCTACTTTCAAATGAAAGATGAGTACTACGCGCAGGATGATGGGATTTCCATGGGTTAATCGCTCTCTCCAGTGGTAGCAAATATAAATATGGAATAGTTTGAGGAACACGCAATTAAAACTGCACTAATCAACCAAAAGTTTGGCTAAGTTATGTTAATACTTTTATTGTATGGACAGGTAATGACAAAGAACTTGAAGGTTTCTTAAAACATCTAAATTGTCTCCGACCTTGTAATAAATTCACAATGGAGAAGGGGCAAAATTCGGCCCTACCTTTTTTCGACGTTCTAGTTAAACGAAATAATGGACATATACGAACCTCGGTATACAGAAAACCTACCCACACTGGACAATATTTACACCCGAATTCGAATTACTTTAACGAAACGAAACAGGAAGTCATACGTACTCTATATAATCATGCAGTGCCCTTATGTAACAGTAGGGAATCCCTGCAAGAGAAATAAGTAACATAACTAGGGATCTTAAGCAGAACGGATACAGTGAGAGCCTAGTAAAGGAAACAATCGAAAAATATCAAAATAAGACAAAAAACTCTAACTTGAACGAGACTCCACGTGACCAAATATTAATGACAATTTCATATATTAAAGGAACTTCGGAAAAGATCCGCATAATTGCGAATAAGTATAATATAAAAACGACATTTAAATGCCAAACTACTCTAAGAAGTATTCTTACTAAGACGGGACCAGACAACAATGTTTCAAATAATGACTGTATCTACCAAATTCCTTGTGAATGTGGTGAGGTATACATTGGGAAAACAAAAGGACCACTCGAAGTTGGAGTTAAAGAACACAAAAAACATTCGGAACGAAGTGAATCGTCAAAGTCAGGGATTGCCGAACACGCTTGCCCAAAACAACACCGCATACAATGGTCGGAAGCAAAAACCATTTATAAAGAAACCCACTGGAAGAAAAGAAAATTTAAGGAAGCTGTAACAATTGTAAACACCTAAAATGTATTTAGCAAGCCTAGCATCAAAATTCCGAATATCTGGCAGCCGTTGCTAAACCGTGAAAAGTCGGTCAAGCTTCGGTGAACAAGGGATAGTATATAAGTCGTAGCTTTTAAGGATACTCTTTAGTTATCACTTGAAAATGGTTGGAGATACATCACTAACCGAAACGTTTTATATCGATTTACAATTAAAGACAATAAAAGTCCAAGATTTTAGTGTTATTGAAACCATAACATTGTCTAAAACTTTCAAGGAAACGATTAAAAAATAAGTTTAGAACTCTAACAAAACAAGCAGTAGTGTAGATAGCTCAAATGACCAATTACTGCAAAACTTACAAAAATTTTATTACTTACTGCTGTATATTATCCATCTATTCTTTTTAAAAACATAAGGATTAAATGAATTTCATGGTTTTGATTTATTGAATTTATTTGAAGTTAGAGACTCGCACTATTTCTAAAAAAGAGTTTTTAGGGAAATAAGAACCAGTTGGCAAACAATATACTTTATTCACAAATTAGTGTTTGAGTGAAATTGTCTAAAGATTATATTTATTTTAATCCACAGGTTGAAGAGGACTGGAAATACGTTGCTATGGTTCTGGATCGCCTCTTTCTCTGGATCTTTACAGTTGCATGTATAGTAGGTACAGGTGTCATCATTTTCAACGCACCATCTTTGTATGACACGACGAAACCGATTGACGTTGTCATTTCTAAAGTGGCCAAGAAAAGGATGGCTCTATTACAGATGGTACCCGAAGAGTTGTGAAGAAAAAGAAAAATAGGTGTATTAGTGCGCAAAATAATTAAATTTCTCGTTGGAAAGATGATTGACGAAATGTTATAAACAAGATGATATTTTTTGTATGTTGCTCTAGTCAGGTCTACGTGGATTTAACCTTATTAGTAGAACCTAAATGGTTAAATATATCAAAAAAACATTAACTAAAAGGTAAATGCACTGGCCTTAAAACTGATCTTCCTTTTGCAATTTAGGCAGTTAGTAAAAATAATAGTAAGTCTTAAGATGTAAGTATTCCTATACAACGATCTTTTGTTAAGTAAGTTTAGTAGCAAGTTATATAAAAATGATGTTGGAAATTAAATTTGAATTTGGTTTTGTATAAAAAAAGATTTATTTTTGTTGTAATTGTTTGATTCGAGAAAATCTAAAATACACTCACCATCACAAGAAACTGACCACTACCAACTGGTCCCAATTTTGATTTCTTGCGAAGAGATCACTTGTTATGATTTTTTTTTTAAATTAGTGATTGATTTCTCAAAAACAATATTGTCAGAAATTTTTATTTAGAATTTAACTGAAGCACTTCCGAGATGCAAGAATGAGACCAAGTTTCTTTCCCAAAATTTGTAATACCAGGTGACTGCAGCAGCGGTTGTCAACTGAAATAACACCATAGCCTCACCCTTTCTAAACATTTTGTCTTTTTTTACCACAGCCTTATTTCTGCCTTTATAAAAGATATACTGTTTTACAACGAACGCTCGGACGAAGCTGTGAAAATAAAACAAATATCAAAACGTAAGTTTAATCTAAACACTAACGAAAACATAAACATTTTTGTTAATGGTCCTAATATGTTCAACTGGATTAAAATCAGGATGCAAGCTTGCATTCGTTTAATTTAACCCTTTCAACAAGATTAAATCTGTATGGCGTGCCTGAAATTCCTGCCATAAGACAACATGGAAACAAGTCGAAATTTCAATTCTTCTTGCAGTCCTATCCGTTTCGGATGGGCTTTTAACATGTTTCCTGTTTATTGGCTGCTTTTGAAAGAGTTGTGTTGTATTGAGAGAACCATTTTCTAATTCTGCCGCCATGTATTCTCCTCGATCCTGGGCCTTTTTCCACACTTTTCCTGCAAATAGTTGCGAGCCATATCGGTGTTTATTACGCATTATATGGCCCTATCCATTTTGCGTTGTTTTACGGTTATTAAGTCTTTTTGCATTCTACGTAGTACCTCTCTATTTGTCCCTGACGTTCAAGATGTGTTATAGTAACAGAAACCCATTTTTAGATACCTCGGCCACGTCTTTCCAGTCCTGGGCCTCGTCTAGCAGAATAACTAATTTTTTACAGCTTTCTTAAATATTGTGCTCATTCTCATAAGCGCTGTCCTGGCTTTCTCACTTCTCTGCTTTATTTCAGCTTCGGGGTCCCATTGTTCATTTAAATTTGTTCTCGACTCCTTGTTATTGTTTTTGGGTTACTATAGATGTTCGGTGGACTGGCTCCTTGCTGATGATCATATATTTAGTTTTTTGTATGTTTCTTCAGACCATAGTTTTGACTTGGTTCTGCGACACGTGATATTAGACTTCTAAGATGTCTGAAAATATAATTGTGTCGTCTGCGTACCTGATGTTATTCAGAGGTTCTTCGTTTATCAATATTCCCTCATACTTTTTTTATAATGTACTGAAGTAAATGTTAAAAAGTAGCGGGGAAGCACGCAGCCTTGTCTCACACGTCTTTCTATTTTTATCTCCTCAGACAGTTGATTATCTATCTTGATAACTGCTGATTGGTTATAATAGATGTTGTTAATAACACGTATATTTTTTCATCGAGAGCAACTATTTTATTTGTTGATATTTAACCGTCATATTTGACCCTTTGTACGATCCACAAATCTTCTATCATAAGATATCCAAACTCGCTTCCGACCATCAAATGCTTGCAGGCAAAACCGCGAGTTATCCGTGGAAAGAACTTTAGTTCATTGCCCAATCCCTTAATCCACATGTAAGTGCCCAAATTAAAGACGTGCTCGACGATGACTTGGAGGCAGTTAGGCTCATGTAGCGGGCATCATCAATAAAGACAGGGATAATGCTGTGATTAAAAAAAAACTGTTTAAAAGAGATGAGAGTACAGTGTGAGTCTAGTTGACAACAGCTGCTATAGAGGCTGTACCCCACAGACTGTTACAAATTTCGGAAAAGAAACTTCGTCCCATTGTTGCACCCCGTATATGCTCATATTAAATTCTGAATAAAAATTTCTGACACAGTATTGTAACTGGGGAATTAATTTATAAATTTGATATTACGGGCCAGTTCTTGATGGAAGCTTTTTTGTGGAGGAAAGTATTTTTATTAAATTTTGTTAACTACAGATTGTGAACGAGAACGTAAAAAGATCTTTTTAATGTGGGGTTTAAAAAATAAAGGACTAATAATTTTAAATAGATCTCCCACTGCCATATTGGCACGAATCTAAATCATTTTGCGCAGTTGTGAATTGGCTTTAAAAAATGTAACCTCTTATACAGGGTGTCCCTAAATATCGTTAAATTATTATGGAGGTCAGAAGGTCTATAACGGTGGACAAAGTAATTATCCTTTTGGCTATACTTTAATTTCGCGAAAATCATCCTTAAACGATTGAATATCACATGTTGTTTTATTATCACAAAAAACGAGGTAATAAAAAAAACATACATGTCTCTTTAAGAAAGTTATAAAAATTACTATTAATACAAATTTAAAGGCATATTTTTATAAGAATTTCTTATTATTTTATTTGCACCATATTAAGGAACACCCTGTATTTAACCAAATGGAAAATGCATAAGTATAGGTTTCAGGCAGATGTAAACACACTGCACGTCTTTTGGAGTGGATAATTAAAATTATTTGGAATAAAACAATATATCAGCGAATTTTTTAAAAATTTATTTCTAACATAAATGTTGATTCAATCGACTTATAAAATGTTAATAATTAAGTTTTAAATTAAACTTTATTAGGTTAAAAATTGAAGAAAAATAAAACATTGCAAAATTCTTTAAATTGAAAATCCCCGAAAAGTCAAAATATTGCAGTTTTGTCGGTTCAAATTTGAAATCAATATCTCGTAGGACCTCCTCTGCTTCTTAAGACTGTATCGTCTGGGCATGCTTAAAATCAGTGAACGTAAAAATTGTTGATCCAAAGCTTGTCACTCTTCTCTTAAGGCCTTAGAAAGCCCCGGAAGTGTCTGTAGCTTTGGATCTCTAAGATTAGGTTGTCTTTGGAGACGATCCCAGACGTGTTCGATCAGATTGCAGTCTGGCGATCGTGGAGACCATTCCATTCGAGTAATACCAAGCTCTTCTAGAGCCAAATTTACAACTTCTGCTCTGTGAGGACGGGCGTTATCGTCTACAAGTATAAAATCTGGTACAAACTCTTGAGCAAATGGACCAACAATCGGACGAATAACTATCGTGGCATATCTGTGACTGTTCATTGTTTGCTCAAAAAATTACTAAGTCCTGCGGGGGAGAATATGCCCCCAGGCGGTAACAGACCCCCCACCATACCAACACTTCCAGCCATTTTTTTAAAGGGATTCTCTCGCTCCCCAAATCGGGGGACGGCCATCTGAATGGTACAAGGCAAATCTACTCATCTGTGAACAAACAGTTACGAATTGTGCTGCTGCCCAGTGTTGATGTTGATTAGCCCAAACCCTACGGCTTAAACGGTTGGCCCTTGTTAACAGAGGATGCCGAGCACTTCTTCTAGCTCTGAGTTTTTTTTCCGAAAAACCTTCTACGAATTGTTGAGAAACTTACATGGATCCCAGTATGCGCTCGTAGTCTAAGGTTAATGCGCGATTTCTTCTAGCTGTAGTAACAATGAAATAATCCTTCTTCTGGATAAACTCTAGTGATGAGCAAAACAAGACCAAGAAAACCCGGGCTAGTCTTGGTCTTGGTCTTGCAAGCCTGGTTTGGGGTTTGGGGTTCTTGCAACCAAAAAAGAAGGTCTTGGTCTTGGGTTTCCCCCCCGGTCTTGGTCTTGGTCTTGCTGGTCTTTTTTTTGTTTTGGTAGTAATAATTTAAACTAAGCAATTTGGGGAATAAAATATTTTTTTTTAATACTTAAATATAAATCAAGATGGGGACTATTTTTTTTTTTTTTAAAATTTTAAAATATACCAATTTTAATCTTAAACGTACATTTAAATTATTTGTTAAAAAACATATTTTTAATGAAGGCGTTTATTTATTTATGGCGTCGGGCCCCGGATTTTGAAATTTTTGCCGCCCTAATATGTAAATTTTTTTTTAAATGTAAACTACAATAATAATTTTTAAAAAAAAATTATAAAACAAATTTAACAAAAGAAAAAAAAAAGAAAATTAAATAACAATTCTTTAAAACAAACCCATTTCAGGATTTTTTTATTTATTCGCTAAATTTAAAAAAAATATATTAATTTACCATTATTTTTTTTTAAATATTAATAGAAAATTTTCCCCGCCCATAATATTTGCCGCCCTAGGTTTCAGCCTACTCAACCTCTGCGAAAAACTACCCCTTTAAAACGTTTTTATTTTTGGTTAAAAAGACACAACCTTTTTTTATTCTTTGGGGAAAAAAAACTTTTTTTGGGATAAGAATTATATAAATTTTTTTAAAAAAAAGCAGAAAAAATTAAAGCCAATACAAAATTGTGTACTGGAGCAAAAAAAAATACTTTTAATTTCAACCAGATGTTTAAAAATATGTGAAAATAATTTGATTTGTATGGTTGGTTTCTGATTAAAAAAGTTATTTAAAAAACATTTTAGTTTATATGAACTTTTTTCCTTTTTTAAAATTTTTAAAAATTTGCCTTTAAAAATTTGTAGAAATACTTTATAAACAATCTGCAGATACAAGGGGGCCCCAAAGTGTGACAAAGCTCGATATTTCCAAATCGTTATAGTGCAAAAACTAAACATACAAAAATTATAGACAAAAAAAGGGATAAAATGTAAAATTATTTACTATTCCAGAATTTTTTTTTTTTTCCACTGCCACTAAAGAAAACCCCCCTTTTTTTAGCTTTTCCCCCCAAAAAAAAAAAAATTTTGGGGAAAAATCAATTTAGAAAAAAAAACCACCCTGTATATTATGCTGGAAATTGTAGTTTATGGGGCAAAATCGGCAATGGTTTTTAAATTTTTTTGGTTTTGACTTTTCCGTCTAAACCGGAAGTGATTTTTACAACCATTTATATAAAAAAATTCCTTTTTTATATGGCAAATATAGTTTTTTTTTTAAACCCCTTTCTTTCCAAATTTTTTTTTTTTTTTTTTTTTTTTTTTTTTTTAATTTTAAGAAAAAAAAAAATTCTAATGGTTCTAATTTTACGGGGGAAAACAAAAATAATGTATTTCTGAATTTTTTTAGATTTTTTTCCAACCCCTTTAATGACATCACTTGATAGCTAATTAAAAAAAACATTAAAATTATGAAAGTAATATTCAGCTTCCATAACTTTTGTACCCAGTTTTTTTTCCGTCGTAAACGATTTCGGAGATGTCAAGTTTTGTCGGACCATTGAGTCACCATCTCATTATTTTTGAAACATGTTATTAAATTTTTCGTTTCGTTTTTTAAAAAAATATAGAACTAAAAAAAAAAAGTTCGGTTTTTAATTTATTATTTTATTTTAAAAAACTTTTTTTTTTTAAAAATCCCCCCTTTTTACAGTTCTTGACCAGTTTTTGTTTTTTCTGATGAAATGCCTCTTTTAAAAATTAAATATAACAATAAAAAAAATTTCAATTTCAAAAAAGTTGCAGTGCAAAGTTTTTTAAAGGCGGTCTTGGTCTTGCGAAACTTTACACCTGGGGGGCGGGGGCGGGGGCTTGATCCCCCGGGCGGGGGCGGGGGTTTTGGGAAGCAAAAGGGGAGTCGGGGGCTTTGAAGACCAACCAAGCCCGGGCTCGCTCATCACTATGTAGCCGTTCTCGACCCCCCCCGTGTCGTATATTGGGTCTTCCTGTTTCTAGAAAACGATTCCAAGCTCTACTAATGACACTTTAAGAAACATTTAATATTTGAGCCACTTCTTGATGTATACGATTACTATGTTGCAGAAGGGCCACTACGGCGGTAAAGTTTTCGGAAGAAAGTCTTTGTAGTGGCATAATAAAGCACTGGGTACTGCACAATACCAAACAGACGCGTCGAATTGCTTTTTAAAATGAATAAAATCGAATAACATTTTTTTTTTCCCCGAGAATATGTTTGTATAAAAAAACCGGTCGATAATTTTTTACAAAGATCCAAAAAAAAAACTTTTTCCCTTATTAATGCAACAAAATATGTACCGGGGCAAGGAGAAATTATAATGTTGATATCATTCAACAAAAAAAAAAGATGAACCAAAAAAAATAAAAAAAATTTATAGAAGCAATAAAAATATCCACTTCAAAAGACGCGAAATGTATTTGACCCCCTTTATAGTAGAACACAGCGGTCGCTAAAAATTTTATCCGTATTTACCAAAATAGATAGTTAAAGGCTCTTCTGGGGGATTTAACTGATAACTATGGAGTTCAGTTCTATTTGACCTCCGATCAGTGAAGTGCTCGCGATAAAAAAACTACATTTTTTTTTCCGGGAAGGCGGCTGAAGGAGCTGTATCAACGGCTTTTACCAGGGGGGAAAAAGAAGAAACTCAAGCCAAACGATGGAGTCCTTCTTCTGGGGCTAAGCGCTGTGAGCGATGATTCCCTGTTTCTTTCTGGGAGCCCCACGCACGAGGGTTTTCCTAATGGCGGAAGATGGTTGCGCGCCAGCGGAAAAGGACAGTATGACAGAAAACGGTTATGCCGATACCAGTAGAGTTTTGGTCGGACGTCCTTTTTGGCCTTGATGGATAAGAAAATATTTTAAAAATTTTTTAAATTTTGTAAAAATTTTGGGGAATTTTTCCGGGGGGCTTCGGGCCCGAAACCAAATTCCACTAAAAAGCCCAAAGTCACGTTGCCTGCAACGCGTGTCTAAAGGGGGGAGAGCTGGGAACGTTTCCCCCTGGAAGAAATCAAACCCAAAAAACGGAACAATCAATCAATAACTATGGGTTCCCCGGGAGCACTGAACAGGTCCAAATTTTTGATTTTCCCCGCTTAAAAAAAATGTAAAAAATTAAAAAAAATAGCATTTTCTTAATGGGACACCTTATATGTTGGTTTTTTTTTTAAAAAGTTTTTATTTCGCTGTTTTGAAAAAAAATTTTTGGTATTCATTATGGTAAAAAAAAATAAATTTAATTAATATGAAAAATTTCGATTTAAATAGGAAAAAAAGAATGTAACTAAAAACAAAAGAAAAAATTAATATTTTGTTATAGTCCAGCGGCTATATTAAACATCATAATTTTAAGAATTGTTTCATCGTTAATTTTTTTAAAACGCTAAACTTTAAAAATATTGACTTTTTGTTTTTTAATTTAGGTATTTATTATAATAAACCAAAAAAAAAGATGTCCCATTTAAAATCCTTTTTTTTATGGGGTAATTTTTTTTTTTTTATACAAATCGTTTGAAAAGGGCGGTGGATTTCCCCCCACACAGAGGATAAATAATATCTTTGACTAATCGCCAAACAGAAAGTATCCTATTGTAATGTGTTTTGTGAGGTAACACAAGAATTTTAAATCCGCCGAAAGGGGGTTGTTTTATCCTTTTTTTTTAAGTTTTGGGGGAAAAAAAAATAATTTGATATCAAAAAAAAAAAAAACACTTCATTAAAGCCAAATTTTAAGACCCCCCCCGGGTGAAAGGGGCAGAAAACGCTATTGTGTATTTTTTATTTTTTAATTCCCGGGGTTTAAACGTTTAAAAAAAAAAAAGGGAAAATTGTTGATTGACCTTTATTTTTTTTGATAATACTTATGTTTTGTTACTGGTAAATAAAATATATTTTTTTAAAAAAATATAAAAACTTAATAACCACCCCAACTTGCTCCCTAGTGCATCCCAAAATAACATGTTATTGATTTCTCCCCCCTGGGACTTTTTAAAAAAAAAACTAAACTAAAAACAACAGAAAGCAAACTATTCCGCAGATAGAGAAATAAAAAAAAAATATTTTAATTAACCCCCAATTTTTTAAAGTGCCTTATAATACGGGTAAATTTTTAAAAAAACGTCCATTCTAAAAATTTTTTTGGGGGGTTTTCAGAAAAACCTTTTTTATTCTCCTTAAAAAAGAAACTAAAAAAGTCGGAAAAAAATTTGGATCCTATGAAAAGGGGGGGTTTTTTTTCCCATTTTCCCTTTTTTTCCCCCCAAGCCAAAAAATTTTTAAAAAAAATTTCTTTTTTCCCATATCTAATGGTTTTTTTTAGTTTTTGGGCCACTAAATTCAAATATTATATTAAAAATTACATTTGAGGACTTAGAAGGGGTAAATTCAGCCTTTTTTACCCCTACCCCTAAAACATACATTTCCAAAAAAAGTTTTTTTTTTTTTTTCTATAGGTTTTTGGGCACTGAATTCGAATATGATATTCGAAATTCATTTGAGGACTTAGAAGGGGTAAATCACCCTTTTTTTCCTTCACACCCCAAAAATATACTGTAATTTGCTAAAAGTTTTTGCCCCTTTTTAATGGTACCCCGGTTTTTTGCCACTTAATTTAAAATGATGTCAGAAATCATAATAGGAGGTATAATGTACCTTTTTTCATTCCTCTTACCCCCCTTCAATAATTAATCGATGAATTTAATCCCCAAAAAAAAATATGTCTATTAAAACTGGTGCTTTTTTTAAATTATTTTTGGGTGTAAGTTAAAAAAAGTTAAATATCATGTTCAAATTAGTTGTCCAAAAAAACCTATATGTGCCATTAAAAATGGGAAAAAATTTTTTTTGATATGTATGTTTTAGGGGGGTAAAAGGGAAAAAGGGTTAAATTTTTCCTCTGAGTCCTCAAATGCAATTTCTAATATTTTTTAATTCAGTGGCCCAAAACTTTTTTAAAAATTGTAAAAATGAAAAAAAAAAAGTTTTTTTTTTTTTTTAAAAATTTTATGCTTGTGGGTAAAACCACCCCCCTTTGTAGGATCCCCAAATTTTTTTGACACTGTGCATTGACCTTTTCTAAAAGAATCAAAAGGTTTATCTAATTCA
>JAHBCN010004729.1:0-61426 GCA_019359885.1 Listronotus oregonensis | reverse complement strand
GTGACGTAATCCAAAAATATATTAAAACCGGGTTCCTAAATATTTGATATTTGACAGTTGACAGGTGACATTTGACAGTTGACAGGTGACAGGGGTGACAGGTGACACGCATGCGCAATACCTTAAAATATAGTAGCCCAAGATTCCTAATTACTGACGTCTTGGCCGGGGGAAGTCGGCCTGTCGGCCCCAAAGGGACCGGAAGTGACTGTCTGGCCAAAGTGACGCGCTACCTACTCACAAACATTCATGAGACAGAATAACAGTGGTTAAAAATGTTTAGTGATCCTTGGTACCTAGGTATCCATTGTAACAGTATCCGTTAAATATTATGTGTCTACAGTATGTCGAGCTTAAAAAGTTGATATTGTTAGTTTAAGAAACCAAAAATCTAATTTCTTTTTAAACAAATACAGAAAAAACAAAACATAAAATTGTACTTTCTTTCATTCAGTTAGAGGGACCTGTATATATTAAAATTTGCCTGGTCTGCCCAGTAATTAATAATTTTGATCCTTTAAAAGAATGTACTAAATTATTAAATGAAATAAAAGTACCTAAATATAAACTTTTTTTTAATAATCCACAGAAATACACACACATTGTGGAAATCGGCTAAAAGATAGTTAAGATTGCCTTACTTTTCTCACTGCTATTTCCTATGAAATTTTCATTATTCTATTATTCATAATTGATATATTATTATTTTTTCGGTTACCTAACGTTACGTCTCATAAGAAGCACCCAATTTAAATATAAGAAATATTTACCTAAAGTAAAAAATGCCGGGTATGTTACCCTTGGATTTGCAAGACAAAACCATACAACCTCTAATCATTTTGTTACGATATTATAAGTAACAAACAATAAACACAAAATTATAGTCACAATTTAATAAACACTAATCACTAAAACAAAACCTATCAATCCAAAAAACTTCAGCAACCACAAAATATAGGTACTCACTCAAGGCAAAATAATCGAAACTAATACGGCGCAAAGGGCACAAACCACAACGAAAATGACGAATGATGAGACGACGACGGTTGACGGTACAGCGCGAATATAGTTTCATACGCGCCGCGCGCGCCCTTGCACCAAAAACGGTACTACGGCTCTCATAAAAGTATAATGTGTTGCGTAACTACACACTGATTTATCAGTGTGTAAGTAGGGAACACATTAAATTATTTCGTGGAATTTTGTTATTTCGCAGAATCGGGGGGCCAACTCTGACAGTTATTTTCATACTGGGCTGGACATTTTTTGATCGAATGGCCAATAGCATTGGGCTTCCATACACCTTTAAACTTCCTTGGTCTCAAGCTGTGTTTCCACTGCGCGAAGCTAGTCTTGCGTTGTGGATACCTAGCGCATATGACTCGCGTCTAACGACACTCCCGCAGGCGAGCTTCTTGACAGTGTTGACACATAAAACATGCTTTATTATGCAGGGACTCGGCTAGAAAATTACATTTTAATGTAATAATTTGGGGTCTTTTTTAATACGTCCCCGCATTTTTACGCCTGAAATATAATTAGGGAAAATCAAAAGCTGCTGTGCTAACCAGAACTAACCATGACCAACTAGAACTTAGGGCTTTTGAATTTGTCTAAATTATTTGTAGAAGTTATAAACAAAATTTTAACAACGTATTAGAAAAAACCCGGGGAATATATAATTACACTTTAAAAAAAAACTATAGCTTTTACAATATCAAAAATTATAAAAATTTTGTTAATAACTTTTATGTAGGGATAATTTAGACAAATACAGAAGCCCTAAGTTCTAGTCGGTGATGGCTAATTCTGGTTAGCAAAGCGGCTTTTTATTTTTCCCAATTATATTTCAGACGTAAAAATGCGGATGCGTATTAGAAAAGACCATGATTTGCTTTTTTTACATTAATTGTATTATTTAGAAAAAGCCTACTTTTTAAATTAGGCGCCAAGTCGCTGCAGAAGCTCGCCAGCGGGGGTGTCGCTAGACGCAAGTGCGCATATGCCGAAACTTTTTGCGCGAAGACGTTTCAAGGTGAGCGGATGGCTAGTCGACTTTTGGGTGAAAATCAAAGTGTTTCGCGTTCTTTGTTTCGCTTCGTGTCACGCAAGCTGATGTCTCAACTTGTTTCGCCTCTATGTTGCGAATCGTTACGCTATGTGGATGTAGTTTGCTCAAAACACTGACTTCGAAGGTAATTCTCGCGAAACGGTTGCGATGGTTATTTTCCGGGTTAAACCCGGATTCAGCATAAACATGACCAAACTTTTATCTGCAGTGGCAAATCTGTTAGAAAAACCATTTATTCTGAAGTTGAGGCCAAAATTAAAAAAGTGACAATGGGTTAGAAAGTGGATTAGGCGTCGAAACACATAATAGGTGCCTTAGGAACACTATTAAGAAAATTGCAATTGCAAAATCCATTTGGATTTTACTTTGAACTAAGCAAACATGCGAAATGAACTTTTCTGACCGAATAATTGTGAGATGCACGTTCAAACGATGAAAGCGTTAAGCATTAGTGCCGTGAAATCGCAACTGTCACGGTTTCAAAGATCAAAAGTTTTTGATAACTGGTACTAGCGTCACGTCATCAACATTAAATGGCAATTATTTGATTGTCAATTTAATTACAGCTAAAATCGCATGCCTCAGAATTGCGACATTGCACGAAATTGTACCTGTGAAAGAGATAAGACATAATTCTAAATAACTTACGAAGTTTTAGATTTTCCAACTTGTAGAGCGCTTTCAAACATATTAAGATTTTTGCTGTTGGGTAACCTAAAAAAATAAACTTGTTTAAGCAAGACTGGTGACGTATTAAAAGCTGCTGTGTGACATTGGTAAAAACTAAAAATGATAACCAAGCCTGCTTGGTTATCCGAGGAGGGTTCAAATATTAATTATTAATAAATTAATTAATATTAATTCCATATTTAATTCTTTTGGTATACTTACGATTTCTGCTGCTTTCTTAGTAGGTCCAACTCATATGCTAAATATGGACCTGGACTCTTAGGAGCAGGCATAGCGTAAGGCTTGGGAAACAACGTAATGTCAGTTGTTTTCTTCATAACAACATCTGCGTCACAGGAAATGCAGTTCACATTTCTTAAAAACAAATTAATTTTAACATTATAACAAAAAAATATTCAATACTAATTAAAATCAAAATATAATACTTTCATTTAATCAAAACTTTTCATCAGGCAAATAAGACAGAGTATACCAGACATGTGTTCAAGAGAAGGTGGGAAGGAGGTATCACAACCAAAACATACGCATTTCCTCAGACAGTCAAGCTATCCTAAAAGCCTTAAAATTTCATTGTTTTACATTAAAAATCACGATGGAGTGCTTGAACGACCCAAAAGAACTTGTCGCTAGGAACAATAGGATATACTTCCTCTGGGTTCCTGGACACACGGAAATAAAAGGCAATGAAAATAAATAAAAAATTAGCAAAAGTTTGCTCATCTATATATTTCAATGGCCCAGAGCCAGTCCTCAGAATATCAAAAGAGGCTATAAAAACAACAATAAACAGATGGTCCCAAAAACAACATCTGGATCGTTGGCATGCATCACCTGGTCAGAGACATGCGAAGACAATGCTAGGCGACCCTTTCAAGAAAATCAGCAAAACTTCTTGTTCTGGGGCGTACTCAGTTAAGACAAGTAGTAGGACTTTTGACAGGTAACTGTGAGGAGGAAACAGCCTCACACATAGTATACTATTGGAATGCACTGACGTACAATAAAATATAGTAATTGGAAATATACAGAGCGGAATTTCTCTTCTGCATGAACATCTTGGTGCAAAAACGAGAGGGGGAGCACAATAAGCCAATAGGCGGCAGTCCAAATATGGGCAAACGATCAACCTCCCTTAAACCAATCAACCATCTAACCAAATCAAAACTAAATTAGATTTACCGTAATATTTTGCTCTTCGTACCAGCAGCTTCATGCTCTTGTTTTAGGGCTGATATCTTTTTAACTTTGTCTTGAATACCTTTTAGTTTTGAATTTATAAAATCTTTAAGCGGTGTCAACTCCATTTTGTCCAACTTGTTCCCAATTTCCTTTTGAAGATCATTTAGAGATTGTACCCATAATTCTTCCTAAAGAAAATTTAATTTATTAACATTTTATTTTCTTTACCTATCTCTTTCGTTCTTATATTCTGCTGTGTTGTCATTGGTCGATATAATTTTTTATGGATTGATTTATGAATAGAAAGCCTCATCACTATGACTTGTTTTAAAATCTCACTTATTTCTTACCTGTTTTCTAAGTTTATCCAAAGTATCTTCCAGTGATTTTGTAATTTCATCGTAAGCAGCGTCAAACTGTTCATGAGACACTTTTCGGTTGATTTGACAGGCATCTGCTTTATCAGCTAATGCATCTTCCAAATCCTCTCTATCAGCTTTGACAGTTTTAAGAAGTTCTATTTGCTCCAGCATAACCTAAACAGTGGTAAAGTTATGAAATAGATTTAATAGTAGAGGGCCTAATTAATGAAAAATGTTTCTTTTTTCTTAGACTTTACACTAAGACATAGGAAAATAATATTGAGGTTAACTTAAATTTGTTTGTTTTTGTGATACGAAGAGAGACTGCGCAGTAAGAGGAGCCGAGAGTGGCTTTTAGAATCTCTTGACTCCTTCGTCTGACGCTTTTTAACAGATAATCGAAGTAGACGTGTATTAGCTAGTCAGAAAAAATTTCGTAGTGCAAAAGGTTCCAAAATTGAGTGAAACTATGTAGTATCTTAAGTGACAAATACATCAAAAGATATTTGAAAAAGTCTTCTTTTTTTTAATTTAATCAGAAAGGATAATTATGCCTCTTCATATTGGGTTTAAAATTTTATTATCTTCATTTAAAAAATTTAACTTTACTTATGTTGTGAGCCTTACTTCTAAAGTACTCTGTCTCCCTTCTCTCTCTCCTATAAGTTTGTTAGCTGTTTCAGATAGGCCGTTCATATCATCTTGAAGCTGAAGAAGTTTATTATAAACTTCCTGCATGTTTTGGCTACTAACTCCTGATGATCCGTCTCCTGCAGGTAATCTTAAACGGAATTTTTTCTATTAAAAAAAACATTATCTACTTTGTATCTATATATGTCCTAATTCGGAAAATAAAAAATTACCCTAAATTAATTCTTTCCCATAATGCGGATATTTCTTTGTCTAAATGATCAATATTATCTTGTACATTACTAAACTGTTGATGATATACAGTATCCAAAGTACTAATTTGTTCTTTCAGGGTATCAATTCTAAGGTCCATCTAAAAAAATAATTAATGAAAGGAATCTCCCTTAAAATGTTATGTGTGTAAGTATTTGCATTTTACCTGACCGAGTTTTACTTCCGGTGGCATATTGTCCTTATTAGCACCTGACATTAGGGTTTCCTTTAACTGTACCACTTCTTTTAAGGCTTGTAGACCAGCATCGTTTCCCATATGGAATTCTTTCATATTAAGTATTTCTTTTTGAAGAATTGCAATTGCTTCTTTTGGAGGCAACAGCGATAAATCAATGCTATAAATAAAGAATAATTAACCCCAACATTATTATCAGTAAAATCGGTTATAACAATTAAATCATTTACCTACTAAATGCTGTATCTCCCTCTGCCATATCTTCATTTTCTCTACCTGTCTCCTCAGGTTCGGCATCTACTGATGATTTTCTTTCGCTTTTATGGCTTTCACTTTTATGACCTCCTCCTTTAGCTGTTAAAGAATAATGTTAAAAACAACAGTGATTGGATCTTAGTCAATGTAGCATCAGGTTTCACTTGGCAACTCAAATATTCTTACAGGTGGTAAATTTACCTTGGCTCACACGAAAACTTTGGTGAAGCTTTTTTAAGTAAATGTATATACTACTTTTAAAAAAGTACTTAATAAACTTTAATTTAAAGCTGTCTCAACCTTGGACCCCAATAAAGAACACAGAGCTGAAAAATAGCAGAGGATCACAAGGTAAACACTCTTTATGAGACGCTCTTCGATAAAACGAACCCTGGCTATAATTTCAGAAGGAGCCATTCTAAAAGACTAAAAGGATACTTCTTTTCACAAAGTAGATTTAATCTGATAAAGCGATGACTCAAAAAACAACCAAGGGTTTGGAATAGGTATCTAAGAAGACAAACCGGGGATGGAAATACTGATAAGGCTTGAACAATATGTTGTATTACAAAAGACAATTGCAGCAATACAACACTGCACCATGGAGATCAGTGGTAGGGCAACACAAAAAAGAATATACTACTTGGACAATCAAGTACATTAAGGTAATTAGCTTTGCACTAGTTACAGGCTAATCTAGAAAAAATTGGACAGTTTAACAAGCTGACTGTGACCTGGTAAATAAAGAGACACACATATTGGCGAAAAAAGGATCAAACAAGGAGATGGTGAAGCAGAACCATTCTGTGAGATTTCTGGTAGATTTTTTAAACATCCATCTAAAACTGGACAGACGAAGAAGTCCGTAATAGATGGCTACAAATGCCAGAATGAGTCTGGAAGAAGATAACTCATGAAGGTTCTGTCAAGAGGAGGAAGAAACAACTGAGCATGTGTTCTGCTTACCTGTAGTGCTATAGAGGTTTAGGTCTAAAGGACCAAAGGGCCATAGAACAGCCCATGTTGATGATATTTACTTTAAAAGATAGGCTTTGATATGGCACTCTGACTGGTATGGAGTGACCACAATAAACCTGTTACAATTACTGTGGAAAAAGACTTATGTACTTAACTTTAGTTAATTATAATCTAATCCAATCCTAAAGTGGGAATTTTATTTTCCTCGCAAACACTCTAAGCGAAATAAAAATCTGAAATTTTTATCATATTCAGTTTTCTAATTCTTACGTTCTTTCACTACTATTCTATGGTCTATTTAAATAAATAACTAACTTTCTATGGTCTATTTAAATAAATACCTAAGTTTTGGGATATTTTTTCTAATTCTTCAACTCTGGCTTCCACTTCTTTTATTAATCCATAGATCTCTTGCATCTGATTAGAACCTCCAACAGTTGCATCTAGTGATCTTCTCAACTCTTGGGATTTTGTTACTAGCTCCACAGCGGCTTGTGACTGGTCTTTAAAGCCTACCGATACTTTGCGACCTTAAGAAAACTAAAGGTTATTTACTTTTCATCAGTTACCGCATTTTTCTGCTTATTTAATGGGCTCAGATATCAACAGATATCTTCCAAGTGATACAGGAATCTTGCATAAGCATAGGCAAAAGATTGCAAATTTTTCATCTGATGCCTCGGGAAAATTTTTAAAAAATTCGCACTTCGACAAAATTTCGGAAATAATTTATGCTTTAGGAGGATTATAAGTGAAAATCAACATTATATATCAAAAATATAGATAACTAGTAAATGTGTGTTTCAATATAAATAAACAGTGCTTAAAAATGAAGTGATTTATTGTTGTTAGTCTATGAGGCCCATATTTTTAACTTACCCCCAGCTAAATTTGATGTTTCTTTTGCTAAATCCTCCAACATGCTGGCTACTTTATTCATTGCTACTTCAGTAGCATCTAGTCTTTTAACCAACGTTAAAATCTGAAACATGTCTAGAAGTGGAGAGGTACTCCCATCTTTACTAGATCTAAAAATAGTATTATAGTATAAATATAGGTATGATAAAAGTGTCTTTTATCTAATTAAAGAAAAAATCAACTTTTTTATCAGCTGTGAAGCGAGATATTAACAATCAAATTGTGTATAATTATCATTGTCGATATCTATCATGCATTCATTTACGAATATCTTGAAAACGGTTCCTACGATATTTTTTAAACTAATGCAATATAAATTAAAAAAACTCTGAATTTTTTGACCGTTTTGTTATAGTACAGGATCCCACTGCTCGATTCTGCAGGTATCTGTTTTTTGATACAACCAACTTTAAATGAATGTTAAGGAAGTATGCAATGGATTAGGGATAGGTTGCAATTATCTGTAATTAATTTTAGTATGATTAATTCGCTAACATAACTTGCAACTATATGTTTTTTTAATGAATTTTACGACATTTGAAAGATAATAATGTCACAAATTGAAAAAGAAATGGTTGCCAGCTCTCAGTCAGACGCAGCGTTAGGCTTGCCAGCTGTAAACAGGTATATCAGTGTTAATTGTTTACACTTACCTGTTTTTTTAATTTTTAATACAAAATTAAAGTTTTATATATACTCATTACAAAAATCCATGGTTGCCAGTTGGAAAATGGCCGCCATGATTTCAGTGAACGATTCTCGCTCCAAGTAAGTGGAAGCGCAAGAGAGAAGATGCACGCATTGTTATGTGCTGTAATCAAGAGTATAATGTAGTGTCGATGTAGTTCTAGTATTTCTTTACTTATTTTTTATAAAACATAAATTTAAGAGCATGATGACTATTTTTTTGCGTGAGAAAAAACCTATATTTTCTTTTACTTGTATTTTTTACTTGAAAAGTTGTCTACAGAATCTTTAAAGAAAATAGATTTTTTTTTTATTTATTTATTCAATGTTCATGGATAATAATATTTTTGTTTTTATTAGATTAAGATCTACTTTTTTTATTATAAATCATATTAATATTATTATATTTAATTTGTGATAATTACTCCACGTCAATTCACACCGACACTAACATTCATTAGTCAATCAGAGCAATGGAACATAAAATGATGATGTTAAAGAAAAATTTTAAATTCAAAGTTTTTTTATTAAAAAAGTAAAAACAATTTTTTTTTCACAAATTATGTATTGAACATTGTACTTATTCTAAATGCAAATCTTATAATTATACATATCTCCAATTTTTCTTATTCATTGTCTGTATCGGTGTCAATATCATCTGAATCAGAGCCATCATCTACTTCTATATCGGCTGTTAAAATTTTGGTATGACTAAGGGCCCACTTTTGTCTGAATTATTAAGGGGATCCCGGACTTTTTTGACAAACTGTATATAATATTTAGTGTTTGTGTTCAGTTACATCGGAATCAAGTTACATATTAATTCAGAAATCAAGAATTTAAAATTCAAACGATTAAAAAAATAAAATAATTATATAATTCGAATTATCAATTAATCCAAGGGTAACATACCCGGCATTTTTTACTTTAGGTACGTATTTCTTATATTTAAATTAGGTGCTTCTTATGAGACGTAACGTTAGGTAACCGAAAAAATAATAATATATCAATTATGAATAATAAAATAATGAAAATTTCATAGGAAATAGCAGTGAGAAAAGTAAGGCAATATTAACTATCTTTTAGATGATTGCCACAATGTTTGTGTATTTCTGTGGATTATTAAAAAGAAATAAGGTTTACATTAAGGTACTTTTATTTCATTTAATAATTTAATACATTCTTTTAAAGGATCAAAATTATTAATTACCTGGCAGACCAGGCA
This sequence comes from Listronotus oregonensis, assembly GCA_019359885.1. NCBI lineage: Eukaryota > Metazoa > Arthropoda > Insecta > Coleoptera > Curculionidae > Listronotus > Listronotus oregonensis. The sequence continues at coordinate 51,962 of JAHBCN010004729.1, read as the reverse complement.
AATTTTAATATATACAGGTCCCTCTAATTGAATGAAAGAAAGTACAATTTTATGCTAATGTTCCTTTTTGCTTTTTCTGTATTTGTTTAAGAAGAAATTAGATTTTTGGTTTCCTAAACTTACATTATCAACTTTTTAAGCTCGACATACTGTAGACACATAATATTTAACGGATACTGTTACAATGGATACCTAGGTACCAAAGGTTACAAAAATTTTTAACCACTGTTATTCTGTCTTATGAATGTTTGTTATTAGTGAAAAGTATATGCCTAAAAAGCAGTTATAAAAATTTTCACTTTTTAATGTACAACCAGAATTTTAGGATTAGTAAACTCATTTACACTATCTTGCCCTTCTTTATCAAAATGTGATAAGTACATGAAACTATCATACAATGTTTGAAATTTATTTTAAAAATCTTGTTTTTATTTATTTACAAAATTTTTGGTAAAAATAAAAAACTCACAAAATATCGACCATTTTAAATAGAAGGCTTCTTTCCATATTATATCAGATGATATAAAATCCAATATTACACAATAATTTTAAATATTCTGTGGTAGTATCGTTTTATAACCAACAATTTTGTGTAAAAATTAAAAAAAAAACAGTGAATGCTTAAATTTGATATTTGATGATGTCAACTTTATAGAAAGTAACAAAGAATTATGGAAGTCCGACTCTGACCTATTATTCATTGCGCAAACTCCGCGGGGCCAACCCCCCTATTCCCGCTGCCCTGCACGCCTGGACAATTTTGTTCTACAGTATTGGGCTTCCATACACCTTTAAACTTCCTTGTCCCTAATCCATTGCATACTTCCTTAACATTCATTTAAAATTGGTTGTATCAAAAAAACAGATACCTGCAAAATCGAGCAGTGGGATCTTAGACTATTAAAAAGATATTGATTTTTGAAAGTTTACTAGGTCTGTTTGTTATAAAGAAATAGTATACACTATTTTATTCTTTTTTTACGTAATCGCCCTTATGGAAGGTGTATTTTAGGACTAGGTGGGTCCAAAAAGTGTAAAATAGTGCAAAATATAACTGAATAACGAACAGATCTTATGTGTTGTGGGTACAGTCTCCTACAAAAATAATATTTTCAAGCATTGAGAACCTCTAACTTTTGGTAAACCGTATTCGATCTTATTTGGAACAGCGCTAAAATTGGGGTTCATTTACATACCGCATTAGAAATTAAAGTAAAATAGGGAAAAAAATCGGTTGCTATGTAATCTAGTGAGTACCTTAAAGCATCTATAAGTCCCATATTTCCAGGTAACTCTGTGAGTTCTTTAACTTGTTTTTGAAGGTCCTTAATATCCTTCTGAAGTTTGCCTAGTTGTTCTTTAGTTAGAGCAATGGTGAATTTTGGTGAATCTCCTATCTTCTCTTTTGAAGCCGGTTCAACCACCACTATGGTCTGAAATGAACCGGAGCTTTCTACGAGCAAAATATAAAATAAAATTTAAATTATTACTAAAAAGGTAGTTGTAAAAATTGTATATCATCGAATATAAAAATTATTATGCGGCTTTTAAAAACGTTAAATGTTTGCAGCAAAAGTTTATAATTTTTAAAGTACTTTTATTAGAAGGAAGTTTAAGGTATATCAAAAAACAAAAGCTAAGTGGAAAAGACACACGTTCTGTGGTGTTGTCCACCTTGATAGATCCTTACCTGCTTCAAGTAAAGAACCTTCTTCCTCCTTCTTAATAATTGCTATTTCTTTTTCCTTTTGGTTTTCATCTTTTTTGCCTTTCTCATCTAAAATTTTTAAATATGAAAAAGCAATATAACTAGATAACAAAATGTAAAAAAATTGAATCAGCTTATATTATAGAAACTGTTTTCCGATTTGCATCTGTTGTTGGGCGCTATAGAAGGCTTATCCCACCTTGTATATATCTAACACACCAATAGCCCAGTCTGTAGGTAACAATAAGGGCTGTTTACAGGCCCGTGCTGGGTGCCTCTAAAGGGTGCGGGACAGGGAGTGATGAGGGCGCCCATAACATCGCAGAATTGGCCTGGGCCGGACTCAAACTAGTGCTTTATTAGTAATACATGTCTTTTACAAATATATGTAATATAAGCTCAGACAAGTCAGCTATAAGTCTGAGCTGGTGGTTGCTCTGTGGTAAAATGCCCGGGTTGACGGAAGAATAAGCATGAGTAGGAGTCACAAATGGCCATGTAGTGTGCTTGATTCTTTGACCGGCTCTGGACTCATGATAACATGTCTAAGCCTTTAAACCATCTCGGGCTAATAAGGAAATTGATTTTACTTTGACTTTACTAGTAAGCTATATCAAAAGATATTGAAAAGCAATGTTTATTTCAATATTTGAAGAGTTAATAAATAAATTTTAACGTATTTTAAACAATAAATTATTTAATCCAACAAACGTACAAAATTTATGAAAATGTCAAAAAAATTAACGTTATGTACGTAAAAATATTATTTAATCCAAAAACGTACAATTTATAAAAGTAAAAAACAAATTAAACTAAAATTTAAAAAACTATTATTAAAAGTGACAAACTGTTAATAAATAGAAAACCTAATTAAACAAAAATATTAACTATTATAAAAAGTGATATAACTATGTAAGATAATACCCTGAGAACCTAATTAACAAAGACAATTTATTTCATTAGTGTACTCGCTAAAACCCTAAAAAAAAATAAAGTGGTCTGTGAATTTGACCAGACCCATCCATCTATATCTATTTTGATGTGCTGAATCCAAATCCGAGGTCCGTTGGGGCCCATACACCCTTAAAATTTTGAGTTTATTGCAAAAACTGCTAAAAATGTTAAAATTTTAGTTGAGTTCAATAAAACGATTTTTTTATTGAACTTGATCAAGTATGTTTTTATGTATGTCGATACGCTGAATCTAAATCCGAAGTCGTTTGGCTGTACACCCTTCAAATTTTAAGTAAATTCAAAAACGTTAAAAATGGCTAAAAATTACTTTTATGAAAACGAATTTTTTTCATTGGACTCGATAGTATGTTTCTTATGTATTTCAATACGCTGAATCTAAATCCGAAATGCGTTTGGCCCGTACACCTTCCAGATTTTGAGTAGATTGCGAAAAACTGCTAAAAATTGCGAAAAATTATGATTTTTTTTTATTGACATTGATCATGTATGTAAATTTGGAGTATGTACAGCCAGACGGACTTCGCATTTAGATGTAGCTTATCAAAATACATAAGAAACATACTTAATCTTGCTTAAAACATTTTTTTCATTTTTCATAACTGCAGTTTTTCGCAATTTTGAGCCATTTTTAGCAGTTTTTTGAAATTTACTCAACATTTTGAGGGTGTATGAGCCAAACGGACCTCGGATTTGGATTCAGCACATCAAAATACATATAAATGGATTCTATTCAAATGCACAGACCACTTAATTTTTTGTTGTGTGCCGGTGTAATAAGCTTTCATAAAAATACTTGTAACTAACCTAAGATACAACCACATCCATCACAGCAGTCTTATTTAATACGTAACATGTTATAAAATATTATATTATGTAACCTACTTTATATAAGCTTCAGTATTGAGCTAAATAAATATCACTTTTAATTAGCCATAAATACAGCACTAGTATCAAATTAAATAGGCTGAAAACTAAAACTAACTTAAAAAATTCATTACAAATGTCTTATAAGAACAACGTTGTTCTCGTTATTAAAATCAACTCAAAAACTCTTTATTAAAAATTGGGTAAAAAAGTCTATGTTATTATAGGAGATAAACAACCACAAAAATTCTCATTTTTTTTACTAGAGTGAGGGCGCCAAAAGGCGAGGGCGCAGGGGGATTTGTCCCCCTGTCCCCCCGGGCCAGCACGGGCCTGGCTGTTTATGACGTTAATTTGTAACAGGTTGAAAGGTGTTAGAAATTGTAGAGGGTAATTACTTGAATATGACTTTATAGTTTTAGACTCGAAAAAAGTGTGCAGGGGTGGAGGGTTAAAAGTGCTAAAAACGTGTTTTTCTTCTGCAAGCGCCATTGTTAGTTTTAGAGGAATACGTTTAAAATGTTTTTTAGGTAGTAAAAAAACCTATAATTTAAGCCCGGCTAAAATTGATTTTGATTTGGTCCAGTTGTTTATGAAAAAATGCAAAAAAACGTTAAAAATAGGCATTTTTTAAAAGGTTAATAATTATTGCAAAAATATTTTTTATGCATTTCACCTTAAAAAACATTTTGAGCGTATTCCTCTAAAATTAAAAAATGGCGCTTGCAAAAGCGAAAAACACGTTTTTGGCACCCTTTAACCTCACCCCCACCCCTCACACTTTTTCGAGTCTAAACCTATATAGTCATATTCAGGTTATCACCCTCTACAACTTCTAACACCTTTCAACCTGTTACAAATTAAAGTCATGAAAATTACCTATAGACTGGGCTACAAAAACAGTTATGCAAAACAAAGACTACGCTTCTATCCAAAAACCTGGGCCCCTTAAAGTGCTAAGATCCAACATTAGACCTGGCAAGTTTTTTACTGATCTGTCTAAATTAATAAATGTTTTTTTTTTCAATAATACAGACAGTTTTTTCATTAATACAGACAGATTAGTGAAAAATTTGCCAAGTCAAAAAAGAAAAGACAAAATTTTGGACAGAACTTGATCTACTTTTAGTTATTAGTCTTTTAAGAGGCCTAGATTTTTAGATAGGAACTTGACCCTTATTTTACACATGTGTTTTTGGTGGAATATTTATCTTTTGGCTGTGTTCAATAAATAAAAAAAAGGGAAGGAAGGTATCTCATATTTTTTTTCTCAGTAAAACTTCCTCTGTAGGTAGAACCTAAGTAAATATAAAGTACATAAATTGCTCATTTAAATATCTCTTAAATCGAGCCTGGTTTGGGGTCTTATAGGTAAAATTTAGCAATTGTCTTTATTTGGTGAATAAAATTCTGCTTGCATTTTTTAATATAAAACAATTACGACTTCAGAAACATAGGTTCAATCAGATTGCAAGCGAATCTGTATAATAATAGACAGCCAAGCGTCACTGAGGGCACTAGTAAACCCCAAGGTAACGTCCAAGCTGACAAGGAAATGCCAAAAAGAACTGGAAGTCCTGGGAGGACGCAACAGGGTAACTCTCTTGTGGATACCAGGACATTCGGGAAAAGAAGGCAACGAAAAAGCGGATGAGCTAGCGAGATAGGGTAGCGATCATCCACACCGTACTTTGGACCAGCACCTGCCCTTGAAGTGACCAAAATCACAGCATGAGGGCAAACCAGGAAATGGATCCGAAACAAACACGAGGAATACTGGAGGAACCTCAGTAAAATTAGACATGGAAAAAGCTTCATAAGGAGCTCGTTCAAAAGAACGAAGGAAGAACCACTCAGACAAAGTTGAAAAAGACTTCGCATAACAGCAGGGCTGCTAACAGGACACGACAACCTAAGAGGACACCTGCAAAGGCAGGTGCACATGTATCTAAGATATTTTTTTTGTGGGAGTCGTTTTAGTTTACCACCGGAGGAAGCGCAGCCTGCCAGGGTGTTTGTGTCTATTCTAAGATATTGCTGGCATGCCATCCAATCCAAAGAAGTTTTTGATATTAAAAGAAGAAAGAATATGCTTGATCTATCTACAAATTACAAGACTTACCTACACTGGACCGTTTTCCATTCTTCTTACTACCCCTTCTTTTTTTTCTTCCTTTGCCATCGGGACCAACTGTATACTCTGTTAATGTTATTATGGGGCCGGGTTTGGCTGTTGCAATATAATTTTGCAACCTTTCACTATCGCTGCCGCGAAACTCTACATTACAATCTCCCAAATCCAGCTGATTAACTATTACATGAAGCAGAGAATGGAGAACTGTAAAGTTGACTATTCCAACCTTAAATTAATATCTGTTCAGCAAATAGAAATTGTTTTTGTCTTTAAAAGTTTTATTAGATCGTCCAAATCAAATGATAAAAAGATTCTCAATTAAAATTAAGCATTGTTACAAAACACTAAAAAAACACGCTTTTACAGCAAACAGCGAACTAAAAAGCAGAAAATAATTTTTAAGTATAAAGAGTTTGTGTTACAGTAATAGAAAGTCTTATTGTCTTATAATCAATTATGACCAATTAATTTGAAATAAGATTAAATAGTCCAGAAAACAAACCATTTTGCCTCTTAATTTTTTCAAAATGCATACATAGAATGGCTTGAAATTTTGACAGTAGGTAGAAGATAGTCCAAGGATCAAAATCTATATCATGCCGAACGGCCCCTTTACCTGGAGGGTGAATGCCAAACCATCTCGGAGGTGGACATTTTTAAAAATATTTTGACCACAGAAATCGATAGAAAAATGAGCTCTAAGCAAAAAATGCTGTATGCATTTTTTTGTAAAATGCATACTTTTTGAGTTATTCGCGATCGAAAGTCGGACTTGTTCGTCGATAAAATCAACGTTATCAATTGATTTTTTGCAAATAACTCGATAAGTATGCATTTTATTAAAAAAACTGTTATCAACAAAATTTTTGCCTTTAAAAAAAAAAACAAATAAAATGCTTTTTTGTAATTGCTATGGGGACCAATAAGTGCTTTCATTTCAAAACGAACCCCCTAATTCTTTAAAAAAAAACACTCCCAAAAAAACAAAGAAACACGTCGATTTAGATTACAGGGGGAATTTTTAAATTTCTATTTTAAAATTTTTTTCCCCCTAACCTCCCCTTAAAATTTTATTTAAATAAATCAACCCCCCCAGTGTGACACATCATTGTAAGGGAAAGGTTTTTTCCAAAATTTTTAAGAAACTTTAAATCGATGGACGTGGGCTTAGAAGTAAAAATGTTTTTAATTGTTTATCGTGTTAAATAATTTTTTTTTATCAAATGCTCCAAAATGTGGCCCCTTTTTGGCGGACAACTTGTTTTGAAATTCCTCGCAGACTATTTTTGTGTGCATTCATTCCCCAAATTTTATTTTTTTTTACCTCTACAGCAAAACACGCAATAAAATTTTTGGACGTTTAGGAACCAGTTAAATATTACTGTTTGGGTTGTATTTTTTCATCGTTATTTAAAAATTAAGAATCTTGATTTTAAAATGGTTTTTACAAGAGAATAGAAATAATTTTCCTATATGGGGCTGAAGATCGATGCTAGAACCCCAGAGTATTCAATGAAGGGATCAAAATAAAACGTGGGGAAAAAATTTAAAGGGAAATTTTGGGAAGTTTGAAGAAACTGGATCTGTATGCAACAAGAAAAGTACTAAGAAAGGGTTTTAGACAAACGCCAGGTTGAGGGCAGGACGTTCCAATAGATCCACGTTTCTTTCCAAAGTTTCTATCTACCAATATTTCTACGGGTTGTGTCAAAATTTTGAAAAGAATAACCATACAAAATAAAAATTTTTTGAACTCAACGAAGACGATTTGATGAAGAATAGTTTTTCGAAACAATGTCCCTATCTGCTTTTTTGACGAATCCTTTCTTCTTAAAAGGAATTCTTAATAGACATAACGCAGATATTGGGATAATGAAAATCCCACATATTTCATATTTCAGAATACTCAATTTAAAAAGATAACGTTTGGGCGGTATTTTGGAAAAGAAATTATCGGCATTCTTTCTGGAAGAAAAAAATTTTAAATGAGCAACTGTATCGAAACCCTTTTTTTTAAAAAGCGATATACCCTTCTATCGTCCCAATCTTTGGAAAATCAGGTGAATGAAAATGGTGCTATGGAACTCAGTGAAAAAAATTTCATTTCCAGCAAATGGAGCCCCCCCCACTATGCTTTGATTCGAGTGGCTCAATGAACAGTTTCCCCGGCACAGGGTAAGACGAGGGGCCATCGAATGGCCAACAGGTCTCCCGACTTAACTCCTCTAGACTTTTCCCTTTGGGGGTTTTTTAAAAAAATAAAGTGTACAAAACCCACCTGCAAATATTCAAGAACTTAAATGTAGAATTACACAAGAATGCAAAGGGATTACCAGACAAACTTTCGCCAACGTTCCGGGAAAATTTCAAAACAGCTTTATTATTTTCCCAATAAGGGGCACATTTTTGGATTTATAGAATAAATTATTTAAACACGATAAATAATTAACACACATTTTTACTTCTAAGTCCCTTTTACGTCCATCGATTTAAAAAGTTTCTTAGTCTTTGGATAGTTTTGCCGCTTACAATGATTTCACATAGGGGGCCATTTACATATCAAAGTGAGGTTAAATGGGGGTTAAAGGGGGGTGAAAGCACTAAAACTAAGTTGTAGTTTGTTAAAAGTTAGCTGTTATTTATCTTACACAAAATTTCAGAGTTTCAAAGGCAAATAACAACTTTTTTGAAGCATTTGCAAATACCTTTCTTTAAAAAAAAAGATATGTATCATAAAAGTTGAGTAAGTTATAATTAAAATAAGGTTAGACCAACATTTTTTGAGTGCAAAAATCTTAGAAAACAACCCCATAATTACCACCCTAATTAAAATGCCCGCTTTTTTAATTCTCTTTATCTTAATATAAAAAAGTTAACTGCTTTACATTGCTTAATTTTTAAAAAATGGAGCTGCAAGTGAAAATCCAATTTTAGAATTTAAATAAAAAATAATATTTTCTTGAAAATAACTTGAAAACTAAGGGAGATACGTAAAAATTACTAGGGTATCAAATTGTAGCTCTTTGAATTACAAATATTTTGCTATTTTTAAATTTACTGCATGACGAAAATTAAGAGAGATATAAACGTTTAAAACGTGTGTGTATAGACCAGCACTACCTTATTCAAGCCCTTTAAACTTACCCCTTTAAAAAAGTAATGATTTTAAACAGTTTTAGTATGTAGGACTTTAAAAAAACCAACAAAGGGTTTTTTAAAGAACTTTTTATCACAAAAACTGATGGAGTTATGCTTAAAAAAATAATTTTTTTGAAGCATTCTAAAAGCGATTTAATGCATTTTTTAAAAAAATTCGTATTATTTTTTGCCTTGTAAGATTGTAAGGGGTGGGTTTTTGAGAATTAAAAACTTACAACATTAAATTAGTAACACTTTTGAGCAGTCACATTTTTTAATTACAACTCTATGACAATATGTTAATTTTTTAAGGGTAAACTGTGGTAAACACTTTTTTTATTAAATCATAATAAGGGCTGATTTTCAATGGTTGAAATATATGAAATAATGTTTCAAAGAATTAAATATCTATTTTTCAGTTTATATGAGCCTAATTTTATGTGACTTAAGCTTTAATATGAAAGGTTTGTAGGTTTTTGTTACAAAGGGTAGGTTTTTGTTATAAAGGGTAGTTATCACCCCTTAAAAATAAAAAGCTACCTTCAGCATAATGGAGATTTTAAAAAGGAGGGTAAGTTAAGCCTAACCCCAAATTTTCATGCAAAACACTGTGATAATATATAATTTTTTTGGGGTAAATATTTTTCTAAATTATAATAAAGGTTAGTTTTTAAGGGCTGAGATATTTTAAATAATGTTTCAAAGAAACAAAATACCACTTTTTTATCTTATTTGAGTCAAATTTAAGTCAACTTAAGCTTTTATGTATAGTTTTATAGGTTTTAGCAATAAAGGGTAGTTTTCACCCCTAAAAAATCGGCATCAAAGATTTTGAAGAGGAGGGTAAGTTTTTTTTCAGCTTCGTTTTCTGGACTAAAAATAAAAATTAAGGTATGAACGAAATAATTTAATTCTAGTAAAAGCGTGGGGTGCTTGATATGAAATGTTATAATTATTTTACCGGTAGCTATTTACAAAATTAGAGTTATTATGAATATATAGTACCTAAATTGCACCGCACCCTTTTTTATTTTAATTAAATTATTCTGTTAATGAGTTAATTTTTATTTTAATCCTATTTTAAAGTAATTGGCCATAATTGATTATTGGACTTTTTATCACTGTAACACAAATACTTTATACTTAAAAAGGTTTTTCTACTTTTCAGTACCTATTTTTCGCGTACTTGTGGTTGGATCCTCTTCGACTGCATGCAGGACAGCCTCCTCCACTGCCGGTGTTCTAACTGTACGGGGCCTTCCCTCGGAAATATTAGCTTTAAAACTGCCAGATTCACTCAGACGACGATGCGACGATAAATGTTCGTCTATCTGGGAGAGCGCGATTAGGATACCTTTCTTGATACAAACGCCGCGCCTCCACAGCATTACCATTAGCTAGACCATAAAGGAAATGCATTTGTGTCATTTCCAAATTAGAATAATTTACTGTAAAAGCCTTTTTTTTAGTTTTTTTTTAAACTAAAATTTATTATTTTATTTTTCAGGCAGAAAACAACATCAAAAGTAACCTTAATCAAGAGGCTCGATTTTTAGTATATCTTATATTCTTACGAAGCGTTAAAGACCGCTAGGCATTCCAAGATTTTATTGGTTAGAACAAGAATCGTGAATTAAATTTAATACGTCCCCACATTTTCATATCTGAAATATAATTGGGGAAAATAATGGGGAAAATAAAAAGCCGCTTTGCTAACCAAAACTAACCATGACCGACTAGACGTATTAAATTTAATTCACGATTCTTGTTCTAACCAATAAAATCTTGGAATTCCTAGCGGTATTTAATGCTTCGTATATTCTTCAATAAATCTAATATGGCCAACGAATCATAACAAAATTCCATATGAAAAAGGAAAACCCCATAGATAACCCAACATGAAGGTCAGTGAAAAACCCTTTCTCCAAAAATAATTCTTTTGTTGCCAGTAGCCTGCAGGCTCTCTGTAATTCGATAGAGATAGAAATAGACAAGAAATAAGTTAGAAAAATTCTTTCTTTCTATCACTAATTGGTACTCCATATCATTTTGTTTAAGTGGCTCGTTAAACTTTGGTAACGGAAATTTAGTATATTATTCAACATGAAAACATAGGTTGTTTTGTGGAAAAATGCACAATCCATGAAAAGATATAACGATAGTAGCAGATTTTTTTATTATTAAATCCTTGAAGGCTTTTTTTTGACGTTTTGTTCATCTTGATAGCTCCTTTTTTAGAGAAGTTATTAAGATTTACGCTAAGAACATGTTTACACTTAGTCTTATGTAAAAATTGAGGTGATGCGATACTTTTTTGGCCCAATGTAGTTATAGGGCTTAAGGAGTTTTTGAAAATTTTATTAAGAAATGTAAAATTTGGTAGGGAAAGTATACGGGCAAATTATTAGTACATTTTAAAGGAAAATCCAAAAATCTGTTCAGATTATTTTTTAAAATAGAAACTTGATTGAAAAATCCTAAAATATTTTAAAGAAATGTGAGGAAATTTTGAAGATGAATAAAACACGCAAAAAAATCTTTTTAAATATTTTTTAAGTCCAATGTCCAAATGTACTTAAAAATATGTATATAAATTTTCAATTAAAATACATTTAAAACTGATGTGGTTTAAGCCAATTCTTAAAGTTGTTCTAAACAAAATGCATAAAAATTGGGTCCATTTTATAATCTTTAAACCACAGGTGACAAACACCAAACTTCAATAATTTAATTTATTTATTTAAAGATGAACTGAACTGAACAACACAAAACACTCTAGGTAATTAAATGTAATTCAAATAATTAAAATATGACTTGAAAAATAAACACATAAGTAAACAAAGATTTGCAGATTAGTGGGTTAGGATCACTAAAAAAGTTCAAAATGAAATGAAAAAATAAGTAAAGCAATGACAGGGATAAGCTTATGTACCGGGTGTCCAAATAAGAAAGGACGCCAGCTGTATCTTAGAAAATGTTTATCGCACAGCGTTGGGAAAAAATATTTTTAGTAAAAGTGGTCAAGAGAAATAGCTAGAAATTATTTTCATGTTTCTGAAATGCCGCTAGGGGGCGTAACTGCAATCTTGAATCTAAAAAAGTGATGTTTCTGTGAATTTTGCTATATTAACCTAACAAAAAATGCCTGATTTTTAAGTCGAGGATAATTTGAACCGTTTTTGTTTGACAATTTTTGCTGTATCTCCAAAAATAAAGTGGTGGGGGGTATTTAAAGGTTTCCGTAAAAAACACCCTGTATCTTCGAAACGGCTAATCCGATTTTAAGAAACTTATACTAGTTAAAAAGAGCTATTCTTGGGCTATAAATGTTATATTATTTGAAGTTTTGTTAGTTTCACATGTCGCCGCTAGAGGGCCTTTTTCAAAATTCCGACAGAAATGGTTAATTTTCTCAAAAAAATTAAATGCATTGGTATGATTTTTTTTCATAAAAGAGTAGCCAAATGATGCTTAAACAAGCTTGCGAAAACCATATATTGATATCTTGTTCTTACCTAAAATTTAGACCAAAGAAAATTTTATATGTCAATATCTCAAAAACTATAAAAGCTACAAAAAATTTTATATAACATAAATTATGTATTTTTACGGAACATTTTTTTTGGATTATATAATCTTTTCTCCTAAATGCAATACTTTACGAATTATAATCAATAAATCGAATTTTCAGGATTTTTAGGTATACCCCTGGAGTTCGATTTTTTTTTATTATAACTAGTAAAGTATTGCATTTAGACAAAAAGATTATTTAACCTAAATTAAAGATCCGTAAAAATACATAATTAATGTCCCATAAAATTTTTTGGAGGTTTTATAGTTTTTGAGATATTGACGTATAAAATTTTCTTTGGCCTAAATTTTAGGTAAGGAACAAGATCTCGAGATACGGTTTTCGCGAGCTTGTTTAGGCATCATTTAGCTACTTTTCATAAAAAAAATATACCAATTCATTTAATTTTTTTGAGAAAATTAACCATTTCTGTCGGAATATCGAAAAAAGCCATCTAGCGGCAACATGTGAAACTAACAAAACTTCAAATATTATAACATTTATAGCCCAAGAAAAGCTCTTGTCAACTAACCTAAGCTTGTTAAAATTGGCTTAGCCGTTTTGAAGATACAGAGTGTTTTTTACAGAAACCTTTAAATACCCCCCACCACTTTATTTTTAGAGATACAGCAAAAACTGTCAAACAAAAAAGGTTCAAGTTATCCTTGACTTTAAAAATCAGGTATTTTTTTGTTAGATTAATATAGCAAAATTCACAGAAACATCACTTTTTTAGATTCAAGACCCTTGCTGGTCTTTCTATTTCTATACTCCGAACTAGCCATTCGGAAATCCGATTATAGTCGAGAAAACTTACGGAGTAGGGTTTAAAGAGATTTTCTATTATAGACAGGAAATTTCTCCTCTATAGTGTTACGGAGTTCGCCTGCTGCATTCTTGCAGAAAGAGTTATGTTCTATTTTAGCTTTGGCGAATGCGCAAGTATTGCCATTTTGAAGAAGTGTTATTATTATGATCCTAGGCAGGACATTAAAACACAGTTTTTAAATATTTGTATTGTCATCGGCTCTTGACCCCGATACAAATTTTCAAGTTATTTAGACTTCTTGAAATTGGTGAAAATTAGGTTAAAAGATTCTGTTACGGGTGGCCAGATAAGAATGCAAAGTGCTGTATTTTGGAAACTATTCTTCGTAGAGACTTGCGGTAAAAAATTTTATGACTCAAGTGGCCAAAAGAATACCGTGGAAAATATTTTCAGATTTCCAAGATGGTCGCCAGGGAGCGAGTAATTTTTGTTTAACACTTTGTGAGGTATCTGTTAAAATAAAGTGGTGGGTGGGTAATACAATGTTTTTTTAAATAAACAGCTGTAACTCCTAAACGACTGAACGGATTTTAACAAACTGGGTCTCGTTGGAAAAAACATTTATTGCTCCATCAAATCCGTCTTATCTTTGATATGTCTAGTTTTTAGTAATGCCGCTAGAGCGCGTTTTTTGATCTAATAACCAAAGATTGCAAAATTCTCTAAAAAATTAAATGCAATAATATGACTTTTTTTCATAAAATTGTAGTAAAATGATAGCTAAATAGGCCAGTGAAAACCGTATCTCGATATCTTATTCGTAGTCTGAAATATCGAAGAAAGAATATTAAGTTATCATATAATTTTAATAAGACGCTATTACACCGATATTTATTGTTATTTATTTGTTTTTTTTTCAAGGTTCAATGATAAAATGTCTTAATTTAATAATTTTTAAATAATTAAAATATTCTTTGTTCAAAAAATAAAAAAACGCGTAGGGGCATAATAAAAAAAATACCGATTTCGAAATAAAACTAATGCCTCCTTAAATGCTCGAACTGTCTTCCATCACACTTAATGCATTGTGCGACCATCTTGGAAATCTGAAAATATTTTCCACGGTATTATTTTGGCTTTTTTAGTCATAAAATTTTTTACCGCAAGTCTACGATAAATAGTTTCCAAAATACAGTACTTTGCATTCTTATCTGGCCACCCTGTACATGGATACATAGATATACAGGTTGTTTCTTAATAACATGCTAATATTTAAGGGGGCGATTTTTGGACCCATTTTAAGAAAAAAACTTCATATGAATGTATATCCTAAACGTCTTATCTTTTGAGATACAAGGTGTTAAAATTTTAAGAAAAAAATATTTTTTTAATTGTCATTTTCATACCACTTTAAATATTTTTATGAAACTTGGTGTACGGCGTTTATGCATTAAAGAGCTTTTTTTGACCTAAGAAACATTTTTTATTTCCAACAGTGGCGTCCGTACTGGATTCTGACAAGATATTTTTGAAGAAAAAAGTAGTACGCTACTAATTTCTCTTAAAATAAAAATTATTTTTAGAGTCCTCGGTCAATTTAAAACACATTTGGTTACTTGACTTTTTTTCGTACGACTCACCGTTTTTCCATAAAAAAAATAAATTCACTTATTTGCATCTCATTGGACCAATTACGAGAAAAAACGAAACGTTGAAATTATTAAATTAAGGTAACCTACATACATTTCGGAATAGTAACAGAAAATTACCCTGAACGCACAAAGAAATCAATTATATCAAGTGTTGGAAATTTTAACACCCTGTATCTCAAAAGATAAGAGGTTTAAGACTTAAATTTATATAAAGTTTTTTTCTTAAAATGGATCCAAGATTCACCCTCTTTAATATTAGCAGGTTATTAAGAAACACCCTGTATAGATACATACAGGTCAAGCTAATAAAAGTGTGCTAAAAATAAGTCGTCATTACATTTTTCATTAACATATTTTGATTGTCACAATCCATAGGTTTAAAAAAATATTTTTTAAAGTACTCATAAAGCTAGATCCAACTATCTTAATTTCTTGTGCTTTTTAAAATGTTTCATTCTAATGATAAAAGAAATATATTTTTTATTAGTTTTATTTATCTTACCTCTGGTGAATTAAGGGCTAAGTCTACCATCTGTGGTAGAGAAATTACTGTGGTACTTTTTTCTGCCATTCTGTTTTAAATATTCTTGTATTGTGTTATCTCAAGAACTGTTTAGATAAAATATTATGTGCTTGCGTTTTATTAAATTTATTATTATTATTAAATTTAAAATATTCACTTCAACAAAAAATAATTAAAATGACAGAAATATGGTTTGTGTGTGTGTCTATCTTTGACAGATATTTTTACCTAAGATGGTGGTCAACCAAGACTTTCATTTACCTTATAGGTAATTAGACTATTTTTAATAACTGATTTTAGGTCTGTTTGTTATCAATAGAGTACTCTATTTTACACTTTTTGTCAATAAACCGTTTGTTATCGTCAGTGTAATTTTGGACTAGGTGTTTGGTATGAATTCTGGTGTAAACTAGTTTTCACTTAATTACTCTATCTCTCGAAGTAGTAAAGTTATTTTTACTACAAAACTTAAAGTTGTTTGTTTATAAATACCGGGTGGTGCATCGCCAGACTGGCCATAGGAAATCCCATGTAAATTTTGGTACATTGAAATATTGGCTCCCCTATTGAATTTACAACAAAATTGTATTAGACTATTTTAAAGACGTTGATAAGATTAGCTCACATTCTAAATTTCTTTTTTTCCTGATAAGGCAATTAAAAGTTATTTAAGAAAAACTATTTGTAAAATCCTTGCATACCTGCTACATACCTTAATGAATTCACCAGTAATAAATAAAAGGTCTTGTCAACTTTTTAATTCACGTTTTACCCTGTATTAGTTATTTCAACATGTTTTACAGTGTTAAAGAAAAAATAACAATGATTAAATGGTATTACATGGAAAATAGTTATCGAAGAGTATCCGACATGTTCTCTACGTTTTTTCCTGACAGACACATTCCAAGTAAGACAACAGTTCAAAATATCGTTCATAAGTTTGAGACAAAAGGTACTGTTATTAATAAATGCAACTGCTTAGAGCGAAATAATAATGTACTCGATGGAAGAGCTCAAGAAAATAATGCCGATAGATGTTTTATTTCATGTAGAAGAAAATAAAGGAATTAGCACCAGGCCTCTTGGCAAAGTTGTAGGAAAGGATCACAGCACAGTGCTACGCAAATTAAAGAAATATAAATATCATCCGTACATATATCAAAGCCATTAGGAATTAAGGGAAGGCGATGAGATCCGAAGAGCAGATTTTTGTTTTGAAGTTATGGAAATGGCGAATAACGATAGGGACTTTTTACGCAATATTTGTTTTAGTGACGAATGCACCTTCACATTTAACAATGAACCAAACGTTCAAAACATCAGATACTGAAGCAAAGAAAATAAACACAGATTTGTATCTACAACGACTCAATACCCTCAAAACGCCCAACCGTTTAGGGCGGGTATATTTAGACATCGGATTGGACCTTTTTTCTTGAATCACAATTTGGGAACAGAAACTTTTTTAGAACTATTACAAAATCAAGTGGGGCCGGCATTGAAAGAAGTTGCACCTGATCATCAAGACATTTGGTTTCAAATGGATGGTTGTCCTGCACACAATTCACGAGAAGTAAGGGAATATGTTCAAAATGTTTTCAATGGACTCACTACAGGGTGCCACAGATTCGAGTGCATGCATGGGGATCTCGGAAACCGTAAGAGATACGAAGTCGGTTAAATTATGGCAAAGTTGCGCATTTAGGTGCCTAACAATATGCCGTTTAGAAAGTGGTAAAATTACGAGTACTTTCGGAGATATCTGGGAAAAACCGAAATTTGCCGATTTCGTTTTAATTTTTTTCTGACGTTATTTAAAGAGATATGGAAAAACAAAAGACACTTTCTCATGGCCACTTTTTAAGCTCTACAAAACAACGTTGAGAGATTTTTCGTACGACGTTTCGTTTTCGTTAAACCATCATCAACTTTATTTTTTAAATACGGACCTGGGTTTTTTATTTAATTTTTGAAGCCCTTATTATCCCAATTACAAAAATGTATAACACTTAATATTTATTAACAAATATGGAACGCCCCTATAAGAAATGATGTGCGTTCCTTGTCTAACTCATTGTCTCTTATGGAAAATATGTTTATTTAACAGAAAAATATTAAGTGTTATACATCATTGTAATTGGGATTATAACTGCTTCAAAAAAATGCAATAAACAATTGAGTGTCGTATTTAAAAAAAAAAAGTTGGTGATGGTTTAACGAAAACGAAACGTAGTATGTACTCAGCGCTGTTTTGTAGAGGTTAAAAAGTAGCCATGAGAAAGTGTCTTTTTCTCTATCTCTTTAAATAACGTCAGAAAAAATAAAAACGAAATCGCCAAATTTCAGTTTTTTCGGATATCTCCGGAAGTACTGAATTTACAACTCTAAACGGCATATTTTTAGGCCTAAATCGCAACTTTGCCATATTAAACTTCTATCTCTTACGGTTTCCGAATCCCGCATGCACTCGAATCTGTGGCATGTATAATCAAATTACACCATAAATTGGCCAGCTAGGTCTCTGATTCTTTCGCTCAAACAACTTTCCTATGGGGTCATATCAAAAATGTTATTATACAAATTTGAGTTATCAAAATTTAGAAGAATTAAAAGTTTCAATTTCAGCGGCGTGCGATCAACTATCGGCATTTCAACTTCATAATGTAAGAACTGAATTGTATAACCGTTTAGGATATTGCTTAGCAGTAAACGGAGGTCTGTTTGAGCATCTAATTAAAAAACATTAGCTTTTAGTTTTAATGTGTTGTGTAAAAACGTACTTTTAAGCCAGTTTTAAAGTGTGTTTTTTACCTTCCTATAAAATTGTTCAATTATGTAAAAATCTCATTATGTAGTTCAATGTAATTACTTGTATTTATTAAATAATTACAACCATCATTTTCTTTTCAATACTGTAAAACATGTTGAAATAACTAATACAAAGTAAAACGTGAATTAAAAAGTTGACAAGACCTTTTATTTATTACTGGTGGATTCATTAAGGTATGTAGCAGGTATGCAACGATTTTACAAATAGTTTTTCTTAAATAACTTTTAATTGCCTTATCAGAAAAAAAAAACGAAATTTAGTATGTGAGCTAATCTTATCAACGTCTTCAAAATAGTCTATTACAATTTTGTTGTAAATTCAATAGGAGCCAATATTTCAATGTATCAAAATTTACATGGGATTTCCTATGGCCAGTCTGGCGATGCACCACCCGTTTTTAATTTATAAAAAAAGTCTAAAATGCGTTTGGTATAAAAATCAAATACGGAACTTATTTACACTTAGTTCCACTTTTTAGTCCTACACTTTCCTACTCTGAACTTGATAACAAACAGACCTTTTAATAGAGCAAGAGCCCGTGGCTGCCAGACTTACGGCATAGTATAAAAGCTGAAAGTTTCTCTGCGCAATGTGCCCAACAGGGGAGAAAGGACTGGCTACTAAGAAGTTCGGATCATCGTGGCTTTGGCATGTAATAGGTATATGCGTCCCTGTTTGACCCATATACACTTTGGGATATGTTCCACAGTTTAATTTATATTCCCCTTTAACTGATTTTATTTTTGTTATTTTTAAAATATTTTCCTGAATTATTGTTAGTTTGGTAGGCTATTTTTATGTTCTTTTTTATTAAAAATTTAGGCCATTTCTTCTGTGGATTTACCGGTATAAGTTTAAATATTTAAATTTAGTGCTTCCTTTTTATTACTAAAAGGGTAAATTTCAAGCAAAGTTTTTTATTAATTAATGAACTTTTGTAGGGGTTATGTAAATAATATAATAAAAACAGTGATTTTGGTAAAACAGAACAAAAACTTGTTAAAAAACATTTATTTCTATGGATTATTAACAACACTAGGGTTATTACGAGTAAAAACTGTTTTTTAATACCTTTTTTCCTGGAAATATTAACTTATATGGCAAAATGATGGCACTTAATTTCCTAATTTCAACTAATTAAGGTCAAAGCCCGGTTCTCTTTTGAAAACCAAACAATACCTTTTACTTATAATATAATACTGGATAGGTTTTTATTCAAACAGTTAGTTTTTAAATTTTAACTTTGGCGCTGGTATTTTGGCGGTAAAACTAATAATATATGCCCTAGAAATCGACTTTACAGAAATAAAAACACAATTCATATTTTTTAACATATTTAATACACATGAACTTTACATCCTATAGTACAATTTTTCTTTTTTTAACTTCAAGTCCAGTGTGCATCACGAGTGCATAACATGCCCCACATAGGTACTGTCTTTTTCCAAATACTTTTAAAAAAAGTATTTAAAAAAAATTAATCTGTTCATAATCCTACTATGTACAATTCAGTTACAAATAACTGCACTTTTATACAGAGTGTACCACTGTTAAACGTTCCCCAGAAATTGTTTTATTTTCAGTAAAGGTTAACAACTATTTACTTCACCCATCTTCTTCTAAATTCTAATTTCTACCAATGTAGTTAAAGTAGAAAAAAGACGTAATTTTATGATGTAAACTCGAATAAAAAACTTGGAACTTTTTTTTAAATTTGTTGGTTTTATAGAAATGACGCGGATTTTAAATTCACGAGATTTTCATTTATTATTTGTATATTTTTATTTAGAATGAAAGGTCTATCCATCCTCTATATTATATAGTTTGCTGGCATTTTGTTGAGCCGTTATAAATTTTTTAAATTTTTTCATTAAAAATTCAGTTGATAATAAAGATCTGTAATGCCTTGAAAAACAAACGATTTAATTTGTTCATACCTTTTTTTACTCAGTATCTACCGAGAAATATGGTTTTTGGATAGAAAGGTATGACATTCCTAAATGGCCGCTCAAGAGCCCCGATTAAAACCCTCTGGATCTATTATTGTGAAGTTACTTAACAAATAAAATTTATTATGAAAGACCAGAAAATATAAACATACTAAGATAAAAATTGAAAATGAAATTATGTTACTTAATAAGAACCTAATCGATTTTGTTTTCAACGCGATCAGTCGTAAGTTAAGAACAAACATTTTCAGATGCAGAGAAAATGGTTAAAGTTACGTAGAAAATTATTATTGATTTGTTTCCCAAGGCAACGTTGATTTTTACTATCAATGGAATTTTTAACTAAAAACTTATATATTTTTAATACAGCTGAACGAAATCTCAGCAAACTATATATATTTTTGGAAAAACGATAAATAGACCTTTCATTCTAAATAAAAATGTACAGGGTGTTCCATTTAAATAAAGTAAGCTTATTTATTTTTCTTAACTTTTTGATGTTTATTTGTTTCTTTCGTCATGCTCAAAAGTTAATAGATAAAAAACTATGAAACTTTTATACAAAAAGATTTTTTCTATCTTTTATAGTTACCGTTGTGAGTGGGTGTCAAAATATAAATAAAAAGCTTATAAGAACCAAAAGTGTTTAATAGAAGAAACTAAGTAAAATTATAGCCAGATCAGGTTAGATTTAAATAATTCAAAAATTACAAGATGGCTATTCGATTTTTTTTTATAATAGAAAAGACACAAGATAACTTTGTTTATGGTCTAAGAGCCAAAGCCGAAAAATCCTCGTCCTCAGTAATATGGAGTTTCGCCCGTTAATGTTTATTTAGTATTGTTAATTATGTTCCCGCGTAGGCTGACAATGTCAATTTTTAAGGGGGCAATTTATACGCTCATGCCAAATCGATGCTTTCCCCAGTTAAACTAACAGCTCATTGATAATTAACAATACCAAATGAACATGTTTTACGGGAGAAACTCCATATTACTGATGACGATGATTTTTCGGCTCTAGCTCTCCATCTATTAGTCCTCGCTGGATGACCCTGTACATGATTAGCCCCAAAAATAAGAGGAAAAATCTAAAAAAATTATTTTTTCTCAGAATAAGTATTAATTTTGGAAAAATTGCAGGATATTATATCTAGTTGCTTAGATACTTCAAACTTAGATATTAATGTTCATTTTAAATATGGCTCATTTTAAAATCCGGTATAATAAAGATAGTAGGTTCGCTAACGTGATACATTCTATATTTTCATTTACCATATTCCTAAAAAAAACTAAACATTAAATCCTTAACATATAAAACAAACAATTTGTAAAAAATGAAAAATATACCTTCTTTGTACTAAAATAAGTGCTTAAAAATAATTATAGGTATTTATTTGTACAAAATAACAATGTTTTATATATACTACACAATGATATGACTTTTTAATTTTAATTATCGTTCAAATTGTTCTTTCTTCTTAGAACAGTACTTTTAGTTTTGAATATTTTTCAATACTAAGTTGTTTAAAATACATTTAAAAATTAAATATTTTCTCTAAACATTTATTTTTGGTTTTGTAGAGTTGTTAAAATAGTTTTATTATCTATTTTAAATAGGCACCAAAGAATCTCGTATTATTCCAAGTTTATTTTAAAATTGTAGAATACGCAAGTTATCTAAAATAAAAAAATACACGCTTGTCCTATATCTTCAATACTTGTTACTTCTTTATTGTTCCCGATTATAAAAAAAGTAAAATAATTAAAATAAATAAAGTAAAGTTTTTATTACATATTTTTTTTAAGCTCTGATACTGCGGTTTTTGGTCAATCAATTTAAAAACAGTAGCGGATCTAGGATTTTAATTTGTTTTTTAATTTTAAAAGTGAGACATGGGACTCAGACCAAATATATACCAGATCTATTGGCTTTAAGGAAAATACTTTGGTAAAAAAAATCATTTTAAAATTTGCGAAAAAAGTTAATTTTTTTTGGCGCTTCCCCGGGGAAAAATCGGACTTTTAGAAGCAAATCCTCTATTTGTATTTTTTTTGTGAATTTGATTAAATTTATTTATGTTTTTCTCAAAATCATAGCTAGTTAAAAAAAAATTAAATTTTCTTAATTTCAGGAAAAATGCAGATATTTTTGCGAAATTTGGGATTTGACCATGCAATTTGATCAAATTCACGAAAAAATACAAATGGAGGATTTCTTGTCCTAAACTAACTAACTAAACTTTTTTAGCAAAATTCAAAATGAAAATATTGTTTAAAAAAGTGTTCCCCTTGAGGACAGTTACACCTGGTTAATATTGGGTCTGGGTCCCATATTTCACTTTTTAGATTAAAAAAAATTAAAAATCCTTGATACGCCACTGTCCATCGAATTAAAAGTAACATAAGGCCACACACTGCAAATAACTAGTCTATCTTGTCACTAAGGTGTCAAATGAAAAATAACCAATTAGAACTTTGTCGCTTCTACAGGTCCATATTTGTGAATTTCCTACTTTAAAAAGAAAGTTAAATAGCCATCTCATATTTTTTTCCGGAGAATCTAAAAGAATTTCTAGAAAAATGATTTGAACTGAAACAGAAAAAAATATGACATACAATTAACATTTTTAATGGGACACCTTGAAAGCATCTTATTATTTTCAATTCGTTTAAAAAACAAAGGATTTTAAATTTAATTTAAATAATAATAGAATTAATTTAATTCATACAAGAATTTAAATATCAGAAAAGGTAATAATAAAAACCTGAAATATCAAATCTAAAAAAATAATATTTTGTCGAATTCCATTGGTTAAATTTTGACAGAATATTAACTTTGTGTTATGTCATTTCAGGTAATTTGAATAACATTTTTAAAATTTTCTAATTTAAGTAGCAACTTTTCTATATAAAATAAATTTTTCGTTGCTACTAAAAGTAATTATAAAATCCTTTATATTAAAGCGTATAAAAAAAATGAAATGTCTCTTTTGTATCAATTTAAATCATTGTCTTAAAGTACACTAGATGGCTATTTCACATTTTTTTTTATATTGAAAACGAGACAAATATGGCCTCGTTCACTCCTCGCTAAATGACCCTGTACTCGAATAAATCATTATCTCAGGTGTATGGAAGATCGCAAGAACCTTCTATTGTTGCAGATCTTGTATGTAGCAGTGCAGTCAGATTGTGGGAAAAATGCATGCCCTCCATGCAACACGCTAGCGACGCAAGCAGTGCGTGTCCGTGTGATCGGGACACCGAAAAGAGCCGAGCGATGCCGAAGTCTCTTCCCAGATGAAGGAGAAATTTTCTTTTTCTAACCACAACGCTTGGCTACGTCAAACGTTATCTCTCCGCGTCGCTTGGTAGGAAAAAACTTCTTAATCTGGGGGGATACTTTGGCATCGCTTGGCTTCCTTCGGTGTCCCGATGAGGAGGGACTGAAGGGAGTACTTTTTTCCCACCATCTGGCTGCACTGATTTGTAGACTTAAATGGTATACTTATAGGAGTTTTTATTAGTTGAGACGACCATGGTAAAGAGTTCGAGCAGATCTCTTGCTTATCTGTAGCTCCAGAATCTTCCATATTTCTGTACAATAAAAGGTGATGTTACCATCCGCAAGAGAAAGAAGTTGTTTATAGTTAGTCACACAGTCACGTTACGAGGCTGGCAAGTGAAAACATTGTACATTATAATTATTGACAGTAACAAGTGTGACAATGTTAGATTACTAGTTAACTTTGCATACATTATAATTAGATTTACGGTTTTCCTGGTATTTTATACGAGATTCTCGGATTTTACAACACCAAAATGCAAGGTACATAATATTTATTTAAGAGACATCTGTTTACTATGCAACATCGTCAATTCGTCGAAAGAAATCCTTAATTACTGCAAATTGACTACTTTAATTTGACGAATAAGTGGAGATTAAAACAACAATTGTAAAGTAAAAGACCATCCTCCCCTTAGCCATGACTTATCACCCTGTGATTTTATTTTTTTTGGGTCCCTTAAAGAAACTTTTGGAGATGAATAGTTTCAAGATAATGAGGAAAAACTCATATTCCGCAGTAAAAAAGCGTTTTTTATTGTATGGAAAAATGATAATGCTTGATTATTTTATAATACAAAATTCCAAACTTTGTCATGTTAAAAGGTTTTAGCCGGATAAGTATGGTAAAATGGCCCCATGGCTAATGTAAAAACAAGTATGAGTTTTAATAGGACATTCTGAAAACACCATACGTACTATTTTTGGCCGGGATTCTCAAACGGTTTTTAAGATAACGCGCGGAGGTTATAATATTTCAAATTGATTTTTCTCAAAAACTATAACAGATAAAAATATGGAGCCAACGCCAGCTTTTTAAGAACTTTTTAAAGAATATTATAGGTTTTTTTGACATTTTTACAAGTTTTTAAGTAGTCCAAAAAATGGAAAAATCATTTTAGTAATTATTTTTATCCGTGTTCCAATATACTTACACAACCAAATAAAATTGTGGATATTTCTTGGGCCATGTACTTCCACTAAAACAAAACGGATCAAAATTAAAAAGACGCTTTTTGAGTAAAAAGAAATACGAAAACTTGTATTCCCTATTTCAACCTCAAAGTATTTTAGAATATACATATTAGTAAGCTTTTTGAGGCCAAAGACACAAGACTACGTATAGTGATGGACAGGCCGCGGAGTGCGAGATATGTTCGGAAGCGATAGAGTTAAGTTACATACGATATAGATCTCGTGTGTTGTAAGAAGTGGCTTTCGTTTGTTTGCTACTATCATTTTTGCTGCGCAAACAATAAACACGTCTCAACCTGTTTATATGCATAAAAAGTGTCGAGCGTTACAGGGTATTCGTTTTTATGCTTATTATAGTTATTAAGGTATCAAGGGTATTATAAGGATAATAACGCTTAAAGTCGATGTGTTTCCCGAGGGCCTTTGGCCCGAGGGATATACGTTGACCAAAAGCGTTATTATCCTTATACCCGTGGTGCCTTCAACGTTTAATGTCCGACTAAATATTCTTTATATGAGAAAAATTTGAATGAATTTTGAATGTATTAGTTTAAACCAAATCAAGTACTGGCATTTACCTGAAAAAATTGTCGAAACGTAATTGTGGGAACCATGGTTGTAAGTTATTTGTCAATAAGACAGCACATAAAAAATAATTTTGCGATTGAGGCATAAAAATGTCTGAAGTAGTGGAAAATACCCATCTCCCCCAAGATATTTTAGTGAAAGCTGCTAAAGCTGAGCATGCGCTTGTGCCAGAAAAAACTAGGGGGATTTACGAGAAAGAATATTTCCATTTTGAGGCCTGGCTGACGGAACACTGCGTGGACCGTGTGGACGAAACCGTTTTGATGGTTTATTTTCAAGATTTGTCAGAGTCATATTCTCCAAATTCCCTTTTGGCAAAGTTTTCAATGTTACGTAAAGAATTAATAGTTCATAAGAAGATAAGAAGTAATGAAAAGTTGATTTCTCTGCAACAGTTCCTAAAGCAACTTGGGAGTAATTATCAGCCTAAAAGTCCAAGGTTCTGACTCGCGAACAAGTTATAACTTTTTTGAAAGAAGCGCCGACTGAAAAATATTTGGCAGATAAAGTTGCATTAGTGATAGGTGTATTCGGAGCTTGTAGAAGAGACGAGCTTGTGAAAATGAAGTTTACCGATGTGCGTGATATGGGTCAGCATATATTTATTGACATTCCACAAAGTAAAAATGGGCAAGCAAGGAGCTTTTTGGTTATTGATGACAGTGAAAATGTGCGCAACAAAGTTAATTGGGACTATGTGTCTTGCGACCTAAAAGTGCACCTATTGATTGGTTTTTTTGTGCTATCGTGATGAACGATGTACCGTGCAGCCTATAGGTAAAAATACATTTGGAAATATACCCTTTAAGATTGCAACATATTTGGGTTTACCTGATGCTAAGGCGTACACAGGTCATTGTTTAAGACGTACAGCGGCAACAATTCATTCTGATGCGGGAGGTAGTTCCGAGAGCTTACTGAGGTTAGGAGGCTGGAAGAGTTCTTCGGTAGCACGAGGGTACGTGGATGATAGTGAAAGCTCCAAATTGGCTAATGCTTCCCTTGTAGTTGGGAAAAGTATTACTTCAAGTAACGGTGGGGTATGGAAATGTGGAATTTTCCGGTTAGTTTGAAAATTGTACGTTTTACTTTAAAAAATAATTTTTATTATGATAAGTATATTGTGTAAGTATGTTTGTATTTTCGTAATAAATGCTTAAATGAAGATAATTTATTGTTTCTTATTGGTAAATTTGTAGGCCCTAGGGCGTTATTTTTTTAATAACGCCCTAAGGTAATATTTCGTATTTAACTGACTTTGACATAATATTATTATTTGTCAAATAATATACCAGTCGGACATTAAATCTATAACGGCATTGTACGTAATAAAGTTCAATTAAGTGCGAGTGATAACTCCAAGCTTATATTTATTATTAAATACTAAATTTTCTTTATATGTTATTATAAAATACATAATTGTTTTATTACTTAAATAACTAGTAAAATTGGAATTTTGAAAAAGTCCCACTAATGAAATTTAAAGTCTCCAAATGATTGGAGAGTTAATGTTTTCAATTCAAAGGGTTAAAAAATGTACAGAAAAACTTATATTTTTAAACTGGAAAATCTACTAATATGTATATTCTAAAATACTTTGAAGTTAAAACAGAGAATACATTGAGAGTTGGGTCAGCAAGTTTTCGTATTTTATTTATTACTTGAAAAGCGCCTTTTTGATTTTGATCTGCTTTGTTATAGTAAAAGCACATTCCCCAAGGAATATCCACAATTTTATTGGTTGGTGTAAGTATATTGGAACACGGATAAAAACAATTACTATAATAATTTTAATTTTTTTGGACCATTTAAAAACTTGTAGAAATGTCAAAAACAACTATAATATTTTTTGAAAAGTTCTTAAAAGATTGGCGTTGGTCCCACACTTCTATTTATTAAAGTTTTTGAGAAAAATCGATTTAAAAAATTATAACCTTTGCGCGATATCTTAAAAACCGTATGAGAATCCCTGCCAAAAATAGTGTGCATGGTTTTCAGAGTGTGCTGATATTAAAACTCATACTAGTTTTTACAAATGAGTCCAACAAACTATTAGTCTATTATAAATATATCGTTTTCGACATATTGACGATGATTCGTTTACTCTATGTACTTATTTACTAAAACTGATATCTATGTATACATTTTTAAAGCTTCAAAGCATTTTTATTCGGTTACAAAACGGACGTTTTAGTTCCTGAAAAATATTGATTGGATGGTTAAAAGCGTTGTATATGGTTAAAACTCCTACTATCCACAACTGTTTAACAGATATATTTATATTAAAATAAAATACATAAGTTAGTAGACAACTTAACAGACAACAAAAAATAATCACAAAATAATTCAAATTTTGGGGAGATCCGCGATGTATCCACCAAACTGGATATCATTGTATTTGCCGAAAAAACTTTTATTGAATTTAGCTAAACTATTACGAAAAGGTAACCAAAAAATTGGTATTGTTAATTTAATATCAGTAATGGCGATTATGTAAGGTGGCGCGTTTTCGAGGGATTTTCATTGAAAAACTAAAAGAGATAAAGCAACTCTAATTTAAGATCGATTTTTGAAAAGCTATAACGGTAAAAAATCGCGGCTAACCTGAGTAGTCACGGGGACGCTTTACGGAGAATTCAGTGGCATACTTTATTATTTCTTATCAATTTAGGTTTTTCAAATATAACGCAAAGTTGCCTTTTATTAAATGGAACAATCTGGATACTCTTGGACTATTTGTTTTCTAATGAAATTACCTATCTCTCGATACCACACACTTTATACATATTTCTTTATAAAGAAATTGGTTATTATTTAAGAAAATCCCCATATCGTTTAAATTTTGCACACCTTGTATAAAATTTAATATTCGCATTATAGTAAATTCATCAAATCCTAAGTTAATTACTGTTAATAAAAGTAATAGGTATTATTTTTAAATTATTAGCTTATTGTGCCTTTTTTATTTATTTTTAATTTCATTTGACTAAGGAAGCATTTTGTCACTTAAGCAAAAAATAAGAATTACATAGTGCCGGGTTTTGTTGTTATAAAATTTTGATTTAAATGAAATGGAGTTTGACACCTTTGAAATATATTATATTATTTAATATTATATTAAAACCAAAAAAAAGTGTGAATGGTTTACAAATGTATTTTGCTATCTAGAAAGAAGGCAATTAATTCTATTAAGAACCGTTTTACACCTATTCAATTTTTTTCTTCTAATTCTAGTCAAATTTTTGGCGAAAATTATTACCAAAACTTTGATGAAAATTTTTAAAGGATTTTTGGTAATAGAATATTCATTTGTGTTTGATACTTTCAAAAATATTTTAGTAAAATTATTGCTAGAATTCATGTGAGGCTCATGCGCACAAATGCTAATTATATAACAGCTGTTGGATTAGTTTAACATAATCTGGAAAGGCGGGAAGCTCATTAATAAAAAAGGTTTTTGTCTTCTTTAAATTATGTCAGATGTAGATAAACGGGAGTTTTTACTATGAGAGGTGGCAACAGTTAGCTAGTTCCTTTTTACTTTATTAAAAAATTCTCAATGACATTGCCGATCCCATCAAAAAGTTCTGACTCGATTTTTGCGCACTTTCTCAAAAATTTAAAACATGTTTAATATTTTTAATGTGAAAATTTTAGTAAGAATTAGTAAACGTGTAATAGATACAATAATTATTGTGCAAATTTTCGGCACAATTAGGGCAATATTTTTCGGAATAATCCTAGTATGTGTAAAAAGGTTCTTAGAAACTAGATGAAAATCCAGCTGCCTATAAATCGTTTAAAAAATAATAAACAATACTAATAAATATTAAAAAATAAAAATAAATAATTAAATTTCAAACAGAGTGCAAAATTTAAAAAATATGTTTAAGATCTTGATCTCTTTTTTTTTTCATAAATTTTCCTTTTTTTTGAAAATAAAATAAAGTGTGTAGTATCAATAATGAGTTAACTTTATTTTGAAAGGAAAAGTAAAATAATATATAGAGTGTCCCATTTAAAAAAGTAACTTTGTGTTATATCTTTAAAACTATTACCGATAAAAAATCAAGCACACTCCTGGATTCTTCGTAAAATTCTACACAAACTTGCTTTTTACTTTTTTTTCTATATTTTCTAATAACCCTGACAACAAGAGTGTGCTAAAATCGTCAAAATTTGAAAAACAGCCTGAACCTTTAAGTCCAATCAAATTAGTCGCGATCTGTTTTCACCCTTGGAGTTGTTTCGAAAATTAAACTCAAGAATGTGCCACCACAAGGAGTCTATCTCCTATATTTATTCCAGTACTATGAAAATCCATGAAAAAGGCACCACCCT
The DNA here is from genome assembly GCA_019359885.1 of Listronotus oregonensis. NCBI lineage: Eukaryota > Metazoa > Arthropoda > Insecta > Coleoptera > Curculionidae > Listronotus > Listronotus oregonensis. Next base: position 22,377 of record JAHBCN010004729.1, on the reverse strand, counting down.
GTACAAGGCCATTCAACTGGGAACGAACAGGGCCATATAATGGCTTTTTTCATATTTAAAAAGAAAGGGAAATATCCATCTTGTTTTTTTCCCCGTAGAACCCTAAAGACCGCTTAAGAAAATGATAATAATTAAAACACAAGAGATACGACATAAAATTAACATTTTCCTAATGTGAAACCTTATTTATTTGCTCGTTTTTAAAAACATTTCATTTTCTTTGATGTAAAAAAAATTGTATTAATTTTAAGTTGCAACAAAATTAATTTAATTTATTTGAGAATTTTGCTATTTAACCAGCACATTTAATGTTTTGTTATAGTTTAGCATTTATTACTACTTTTTTACATGTTGGTAAAAGTAAAACATATATTTAAACATAGCGAAAAAAATAGGACGCTTTCAAAAACGAACCAATAAATAAGTGTCACATTAAGAAAATGTAAATTTTATTCCATATCTTTTTTGATTTAGTTTCAATCATTTTCGAACATTTTTTGTTAGAATTAACATGAAACATTCACAAGATAACTATTTTACATTTTTTGTTTCAATATGAGAAAAGCCACAAATATAGCCCTGTTCAATCCTCGTTGGATGACCCTGTATATTGGAATCCTATATAATTGACATACGGGGTAGTCTTTTTAAATAAAAACATCATCAGTAAATGAAAATTGATTGTGGCCGTGTGCACGTAAGAATGTAGGAAATGAAGAAACTTTGTATTTCGTGCAAAATTTTCATTGAAATTTATATCCTAGCATTTCGTCAAGCAGAAGTTACAGAATTTGGAGTGTACATATGTAAACAGGACATCGACAAACTATCACAGTATTAAATTAAAATTAAAAAGTTACATTGTAAATAAAATCTTACATTTTCTTAGAAAAGGTTAATTTAAAAAAAAAATTAAGCCACACTGTCATTTCAACAAAATGGTATTGAAGTGTGGCCCAAATTTTTAATATTCACCCTTTCTGAGGTAAAAATGTGAGATTTTATTTACAAATTTTTCTTTTTGATTTTAATTTAATAATGTAATAGTTTGTCAATGTCCTGTTAATATGTACAGGGTCTTTGATTATATTTACGTGGCATCTAGAGCCTTTATTTTTGAAGCTAGAAAAAAATGTTTTTTATAAAAATTTAAGTTTTTTTCCATATTATCTATTGAAATTATCAGAAAAAAATATTGCATTAAAAAAGTGAAAAAATAGGCAACTTCAACTTTTTTAAATGGAACACCCTGTATATTATGCGCTACAACGAAAGATCTTTTTTTTCTGGTTTCAAATATATGTATACATTGTTAATATTTGGGTGAACCATTTTTGAGATATTTTAGCTTAAATTATAAATAAATTGAAAAAAAAATCATACTAGTATCAAGAAACCCATGAGAACAATAAAATCGTTATAATAAATTTTACGTCTCGATATTGTAAAAGTAAAAAGTTAATAAAAAAGTTATAAATTTATGTCCGTCCAGAATCTTTCTGAACAAAACATGCAGGACCGACCTGAGTATGCATTGAAAATAGCTAGGTTCATGCTGCAGGATCTAGAGTTTTCTAAATAAAATTCTATTCACCCACGAGTCTTTCTTCACTATAACAGGCATGTTTAATCGCAAGAATAAACAGGTCCAGAAAAACCCTTACCAAATTCAGCAACATAACAATTTTATTGTTTCCATGGCTTTCTTCAAAAGCTTGAAAGTGAAGCTTCGCAATTTAATGGAAAAAAGGTGTAAATTAAATAAAAATATAATGTGTTTATAAAATATTGTGTGCCACTTTAGTGTAAAAATCAAAAATTGTGTACAAAAAAGGGGGAATATAGTGAAAATGAGGTTAGTTTGATTTTCAAATTTGATGATGAATATCTCGAAAATGAAACATTGCCGAAAAAATATTTTTTTAGAATCGTAATCAGCGCCCCAACCCCCGTATACCAAATTTGGTTAAAATCGGAGAAGAGGCACCTTTCGAGGCAATTACCTATATTACTTTTAAATCTGACACCCGGATCTCATATTTAGATGCGAAGACGCAATATAAAAGTAACTGATAACAGCACAACCAGAGCGTCAGGTATACCTATGTCTACAGACAAGACAAAATAAATATTTTAATTGTTCTTTAAAGAGGTCTACTAACTTATTTATTTATTTTGTACCCGCTTTAATTATTTTTACTATTAATCTAAATTTATAATAAATTCTTAGTTCATGGTCCTAGCATTTTTTTAATAAACAATATCATCACAGTCTTAAAATCTCTAACGCTATAGTAATATCATTAGCATCAGAGACGCACATATGTTTATATTACACATTTATCTATTTTTTTTTATTAAATATACAATAGTATCTTTTTTAATATAGTTATAATAGGCAACCGATATATGTAACTAAGATTATCATAAGAAAACTAGCACCATTTCAATTTGACTAATTTTTTTTTTGTACATTTGTTACAAGTAAAATTAAATACTTTGGCGTTATTTTATTAAATTGTCACAATGACACTGACAATTTGCATTTTATTCTTTTAAGAAAATTTAAAATTCAATTACTATATAAAGTATTTCGCGAAAATAAAAAAATAATTAAAAGTCTATCAAAACACTCCGAAAACAATTTCAAAATTTAAATAATAGAATTATGTTTTGTGCTTTTGTTTTATTTATAATTTTCTTTCATGTTCTTCAAAAATGACTTTTTATTTAACTCTTTTTTTGTTCAGCTGCTTTTTGTAATTGCCATTTTTAAACTTAAATCAATATCTTTACCAGATTTACCTTGTTTCTTTAATTTCGTGGCCAAAACACATACAGAGTTAACCATAATAGATTACCCATTTTAATTGCTTAGTAAAATTGTTAAAACTTCATAAAACTAATATTTTATTACACTTAATTACAATTCACTCTTTGGGATTTATTATAACATACAACTTATACAAATTTTTAAAAATTACGTCTTTAAAGTAAGTGCCATTAACCTCAATGCACTTTTCAAGATTCGACAAGAAATGATTCATAACCCGATGAAGGAAAACCTGATCTATTCACCGGACCTTTTCAGACTTAAAGATCTTAGATGTTTTCTGCACAGGTTTTCTGGACGAGTTTTAAAAACCTTTGACTTTAAATAGCCCCACAGAAAAAAGTCTGGTGCAGTTAAGTCCGGAGACCTTAAAAACCAATTTATATCCGCAACTAGTGAAATGAGTCGGCCATTAAACACTTCTCGCTTCTCGCAGAACTCTTTTAGAGTTTTTAGCGGTATGTACTGTCGCTATATCTTCTTCTATTAAGTTACTCTTTATGTTTTTACGCAAAAAAACTCGTTGTTGAACTGAATAATCCATGAGAATTAAAACTAAACATTAAATTATGTATTCAAACTAAATGACCTTTAACGAAAATCAATGTTTCCTAGTTTTGTGACAGGTACCTACTCGATTAAAAATATGTTTATTCAAATCCCAAAGGCCATAGAAAATAATAATATAAAAAAACCTACTGACTTATCTCATAATCATATAGAGTTTATTTCTATATCAAAATAGGTAGTCTATTATGGGAAACCCTGTAGTATGTAAGGCCAAACCAACCAAGATTTAACAAAAATCGTACCTTTGAGCATATACTTACTAGAGGCAGCCTGGCCGCTCGGCCGTACGAACAAGCGTGCGAGAGAGGTGTATAACCTTTCTCTCACGCTCCACTTGCTGATTGGTTGGTGTGGAGGGATATATACCCCGCCAACCAATCTACTTACAAAGCGAGGTATATTCAAGAGAAAAAAGATTATACACCTATTCTTTCTCTCTCGTATGCTTCTTTTGTACGGTCAAGCGGCTGCCTCTAGTAGGTATATACTCGAAGTTTTCTGCCAAAGAAATACCAAAGAAAGATAATTTCTGACCTGATCGAGGTAACAATTTTCATACATTTTAGACCCAAACCAGAATGTTTTGTACTGAACACACTATAAGTTACCAAACGTACCCTCATAAAAATAATTTTCCAGACTAACAGATGGCGTTTTAAGAGATCTTTTATAAAAGTAAGATGGTGTCATATCTACACAATCTTTTGTTTAAGTTTATTCTTGAAGTACATGATTAACTTAAGTGTAACGATATACCCTTACTGATTTATGATGTCCCTACTATACTTTTTTTGCATTACAAAAAAAAAACCTTTTATTGAATGTACTTCTTAGCGGGCTATAAACACCTTGTATTCTTACATTGTAACAAACGTCAAACTACTATCTCTCTTAAATACGATCTATTCGATGGGCCTCAATTCTATCGAGCTTACTACTATGATCTAAAGCGGCTAGAACATCGTGTTTCCTACGGACATAGAGCCTACCTAGCTTCCAGGGATTTTGTAATAACAACGGCTTGAAATCATCCCTAAGACACCTTTCTCGAGCACCTATTATTGCGACTAAACAAAAGTTTTTTAGCATGTCTCGGTTATAAATGGGACCCTTTTTACCTTTAAGAATGACAGCCATGTTAAGCTGTCTAACCACTACATTAACCACTTCCCTAGCAGTTGTCCGAGGAGTAACATATACTTTTAGGCTTGTTCCAATGACTAGACCGGTTTCATAGGCAGCGTATATCTGAAGAATATCATAGTTGTCCTTGGCGTAAGGTTCAGGGTCATCACTGGGAAGATTAAAGATTTCTGGAAACACAACGGGGCAGTTGGGAGAGTCTAAAGGAGCAGGATAAGAATCGGCTATATCAACTTCTGAAACAGCCTTAATATTCGTCAAGCTTTTTGAAAGACTACTCTCAAGATTTTTAAAGGGCGGAAGAGCATGGTCTACTGTTAGGAACATTACGTTGTGATCTCCGTTGGCTGGATCTAAAAAATTCTGCTTAACGTTGGCTAAGCTCTTGCTAGGAACCATTTTGGATCTGGATTTTTTTAGAGGAGTTGATGAACCCAAAGGTGTCGTATGATCGCTGTCGGAGCTTAAGCTATGCATACTGTCAGTGGTATTCATTGTATTTACGCTTATCATACTTCCTCCATACATTGGCCTGACGTTTAGTAAGGGACTAGTAGAAACGGAAGCGCTAGGCATTGTTATGGCTCTACTTCGTGGATTACAAGTGCTACTGCAGCTTGGAACGGTAAAAAGCATGTCCTCACTTCTACTCGGAGCAAGCTGTGAAAGATAATCGCTAGCACTGTTGAAGCTATCGCTGTTTTTTCTCGAATCGGGATCACTGCAGGCGCTTAAATAATGCGAGGCACTTCCGTTTATATTAAGTTGTTGTTCGCTTTTGCTATATTCCGTTACCAAGCTGTTTGAAGGATTCACATTGCTGCCTCCAGGTCCAGGCCAAGAACCCCTACCCGGGTTACTTTTGACAACTTTTGGAGGTGGTGGTAATTGGAGCAGATCTCTCTTGGGACTTGTAGCGACTCCTATTTCTTTTTCCAAAATATGCCTCATACAAATGCAACCAACACTTTTATCTCTTGCGAACGTAATAACATCTGCCAGCCATCGAACACTTTTCCAAATCGTTTCTAGCTTATTTTGAAGATCTTGTAGTTTGGCTAATCTTTCTCTAGCTAACGCGAGTTCTGAGTTGGAAAACGCTTCTCGATGAAGGTGACTCGCAGTTGCGGTATCAAGTTCTAGAAGACAGCTTAATTTGGAGTACTTTTGAACGATGTTGCTCTGGTAAGTATTAAGATGAATCATCTCGAAAACCTGGAATGAATAAAATTAGTTGCTTTGTGTTACACTGTCAATACTGACAATTTTAAAACTGTTTGTAAAGGAGTAAAATATATTTTATGGAAAACATTAATCGGTTTCTCTGATTTTGATACAGTTCATGAAGGGTATGGAACACTTCGAACGAACAAGTGTACAAGATGAAAAGTGAGAAATAATTTTTGGCTGCAAAGAGATATTCAAGCTGCTGTTGGATGTAATGCGTTTATTTCATTTGGGTTATTCCTGATGTCTCAAAACGAACCAAAGGGTTCGAATGAGGGAAAAGTGAGGATGAAAATACGAAAATACTGGTGGGCATTGTACAAAATGTTATAGTATACCATGTGGAAGCTACAGCAATACAAAACTTTGTTTGAAAGAACATTGTCATCTACTCGGTAGTCAAGCAGCTATTAAGACAATCAGAAACTATACAATTGGCTTTAGACTGGTTAACGAGAGTTACCTTGCCATAGAGGAAATTGGAGTGTATAAAATGATGACAGTAGCCTGGGTTCCAGGTCATTAAGGCAATCTAGAAATTTTTAGATACATAGATTAGATAAGAGGGCTCAAATAGAAAGGATATTAGAACCAGGTTCATTTTGCAGAATTTTAGGTGACCTTTTTAAAGTACGAGTATCCATAAAAACTGGATAAAACAGAAATCCCGTAGCTTTTGTGTACACACTATAGAGCACAGGCAAGCGAAAAAGTTCATTAAAAACTTTTGGCTAAAGTTTAATTCGCTTACAGCTTATGACTTACAGAATATCGTACGCTTTATAAAATCTTTAAAAGAATGAGTCTAGCAAAAGATAATAAATACAGGTTCTATCAGAAAAAGCAAGAAACATTTGAGCAATGTAGGCTCAGATTTGTAAGGCTCGCTTAGGAAAAGTGAAAGCCGACAAGATATCAACTTAAAAAGACCTACCTTAACAAAACACGGTCAAACGGCTTGGACAAAACACAAGAAATTTGTTAAAGTTGAAGTAGGAGAGGATCAATGGACCTCTAAAAAACTACTCTAAATAGAAGTACAGCTTACCAGACTTGTTTAAAGCCTAAGATATTTTAAGAGCAATAATCTGGTATTCGTCTGTATCGCACACTCTTTTCAAAAGTGACACTTACCCTCTCTCTCTTTCTCTATTAAAAAATTTAATTTTGCCATAGATTCAAAGAAAATATACTTGAGTTTAGTAGTTTTATTAACCAAATTTTAGATTGAGCTTTTGTCTGTTTATTAAGGTAACTTAAATTTGGTCTTATTTTAAAATTAAGGGACACATAGATTTTTACAGTTATTTTAAACAAATAAAAAAATATATTATTGATCATTTCTGACTGACCGTACAGTTTGTTACATATTTAATAAATAGTATATTTACCTGTACCGGTAGACTTATCAAATCACCCCTTTGTAAAAGTATCTCTCTTTGTCCAGGTACAGCACAGGAAAATTCTGCGGATGGGCAAATCACAAGAAAACTAACTTCGTCTGTTAGCTCTATTACTTCAGCATCATATAGCCTATGGGTATTTGCGTCGTCATTTGCAATATCCATATAATTGAATAGTCTTTTGGCAGCGCTTGTTACCAACTCTAGAAAATTTCGTTGTAGTTCTGTCGCATTGTCTAGTACATCCGGAAGATGTTGCTGTTTAAGGTATTCCCATTCTTCACTGTAATAAATAAAGTAGTGAATGTTTTTACTCCTATATATATATATATATATATATATATATATATATATATATATATATATATATATATATATATATATATATATATATATATATATATATAATATATTATAATTATATATATATATATATATTTTAATAATTAAAAAATTATTTATAATTTATTTAAAATATATATAATATTATATTAATTTTATAATTTAAAATATAATTTAATATAATATATTATATTTTAATATTCGTTTGTAAAAATTTTTATTATGAAAAGTTGATCAGAACTAAACATCATGTTTAAATATGCGATTATACCCATTTATGATAAAAAAATATTTTTTGTAATTTTTAAAAAAAAATTCTATTTTATTACTTATGAATAAATACAATATAACTTAATAACACCATTTTTATGTACTTTATATATTCCAACGCGTTTTGACGGTTGCTGTAAAACATTTCCCGCTCTTTACAATTCATTTCTATGTCAGAGCATCCTAGAACACAGTTAAATTTGCATTTTATTATAGACACGTTTCAAAAACGAAAAATATTTTTTTTATCGTAAATGGATGTAATTGCATATTTAATCATGGTTTTTAGTTTCGATCAACTTTCCTTAATAACAATTTTCGAAATTTTCGAAATTGTCAAAAATAAAGGTACTTTACTCTTGGGCAAAATTCATACTTTTTGACAAAACTCGTATACGCCTGAAAAAAATTAATATCTGATAGTTGTATTTTAGTTTTTAGGTGATGCAGAACTTTTTAGGAAGAATAACTTTTTTTGTAAAATTAATAATAAAAAAGTTTTCCATATGGTTCCAACTTACTGAGACATACTGTTTATATCATATATATATATATATATATATATCTTATATATATATATATATATATATATATAATATAATATATATATATATATATATATATATATATATATATATATATATATATATATATATATATATGTATATATATATATATATTTGCTCCGTCGAGCGGGACATAGGGAATCTCATGTAAATTCTGAGTGGTCCAATATTGGCTCCCCTTATTTTAGAAGAAAATATTATTGGGATTTTTTAAAGAGCACGAAAATTTGTACTAGTGTACAAATTTCAGCTCTTCTCAGTCCTCCGCTAAGAGATAAATCTAATGCTAGAAATAAGTTACGAATCTCCTATCTTCTTCCGCCCTATTATTAGAAGTTAATAATAAAATACCAGAAAAATTATTTAACCTCTTACTCTCAAGTTGTCAGAACAATGTCACATCATTTTTAAATAATGAACCACTCAAATCAAGAAAAAAGCACTATTATAAAATGGTTTTATCAGGGAAATAGTTATCGAAGAGTAGCGGACATGTTTGCAGCCTATTTTCCCAATAGGCCAATACCAAGTAAATCGACAACAGAACGGACGATAAAAAAAATTTGAAACTACAGGCACAGTAATCAATAAATGCAAATGTGAAGAAAATCGACGTGAAAATCAGAGACAAATTGTACAAACAAGAGGGATTTAGAGACACGTGATACTTTGTAGAGGAGTGAAGGAAACATTAGCACGAGACAACTGGAGGACATTACTGGACAAGACCACACCATAATATCTGGAATTTTAAAAGATGTAAATACCATAGCTTACAAGTACGAAAGACACCAAGAATTAAGAGACGGAGACGAAATACGACGACAGGAATTTTGCTTTGAGATGATGGAGAGGACAAACACTGACAGAGGTTTTTACATAATATTTGCTTTACTGACGAATGCACTTTACATTGAACAACGAACCCAACATTCAAAATTGCCGGTACTGGAGAACGAAAACCAAAATCGATTTGTTGAGACAAGGACTCAATATCCACAAAAATTAATGTTTTGGCAGAATTTTCGGCCACCATATCCTTGGACCATTTTTCTTGACTGAAATTTGAATGCGGAGTACTTTCTGGAACTTTTAGAGGATAATTTTTGCCTGCTTTGAACAACACTTGCTCGTGAAAATCAAGAGATTTGGTATCAAATGGATGTGCCCAGCACACAGTACCAGAGCTGTGCGCGAATACTTGAACAACGCATTTAATAACGACATCATGGCGAACCACGCAATATCTTGGCCAGCCAGGACTCCGGATCTTTCGCCGTCGACATTTCTATGGGGACATTTTTAAAAACTAAGCTTTTATACCAATAAAAAAAATATAAAAAATTTAGACCAGCTAAGGAATGCTATTTCCGCGAATGTGCCAGAATATCGATGTACCAACTAGCCAACGTAAGAAATGAGTTTTATAATCGTTTGGTTATTGTCTGGCAGTTAATGGAGGAATATTTGATCATTTGATTAAATACTGATATTTTCGTCATAAATTGATTTCTAAATATAGACAAATTTGTTTTATTGTCTTTCGTAACTGAGTGCATGTGTTGGAATTAGCTGTAAACTAAAATGAAATGCGAGGATTGTTTTTGAAATTCCCGTATAAAACTGTTCAGTTTTGGCAATGACATTATAAATTATTGATCTAAATTGTCACTGAAATAAATCGATATGGTGTTTTATTATTGATTTCTAGGAGTACAGGGTGCATAATGAGATACTACGTTGCAGAAGTATTTAAGCAGTTTCCTCTTACTGGTTGGTTGAAAAAAAGCTCAAATTTTCATTTTGGTGGAACTTATAAATCTGGAACAATAAATCCTAATAGCATTTTTTCTAAAAAATTAGGGGAGCCAATATTTGACTACTTCAAAATTTACATGGGATTCCTATGTCTCGCTCAGCGGAGCAACACCGGTATATATATATATATATATATATATATATATATATATATATATATATATATATATATATATATATATATATATATATATATATATATATATATATATACATGCGAGGATTGGACCTGTCACTCGTAAGAACTCCTGCTCCCATAAACTTACGTGCTCAGAAACAAATGACTCGTTTCTATTCGGTTCGCCCTCGTAATATTTTATTCAGAATGATTATTAAAAGTATTTGTTTCAGACAATATTTTTTTTTTAAATTTAATTTTCAGCAGAGAACAGAAGAGATAAAAACATTTCCTACTTTTAACAATAGAATGTCGTAAAGTGGAAATAATAGAGAATCGATATGCCCCAAAAATAGGACGTATAGTCCCCCACGGGCGCTTATTTCTGATTCTACGGATTATTATTACTGTCCCTCAGGAACTGGCCCAAACAAAAGAAGGTCTCACGATCGATTAAACATGAAAAATAATAGACAGGTTTAAAGCAATCTAAATTTCACATCTTTCTTTGTTGTTAGGGTGACAGGTAAAATGAGAATTTCTAGTCACGTATCGGTTGGCCGCCGAATGACTTTTCCAAGATTTCGAGCACTGGCTTATTGTTATTATAAACAGATTTTGGTTTTTATACAAGTATAATGCTAAGCAAAAACATCCCGGTTAACAACTTTTTTACAAGTAATTTTTTTTTGTTAAATGTACAAATAATGTGTCCCATTATCGACACTTTTATTATAATAATAATATCTCCGTAATTGTTAGTGCTATTAAAAATCAAACCTAAAATGGATAAAACAAAATTCGGGCGTAACCTCATTTTTTTAAACGGAATACTTGGTATCTTTTAATTTAAACATATGACATATTAATTTATCTTCTTAAAAATATAACACATCATGGATGATATTGGTTTTACATGCGATTTATTTAAACTAGATGAATTTAAACCACAGTAGGCTATGAAACTAAAGCTAATATCCCAGAATCAAAACTATGTTGACATTCTTGTTATTATTAACCCTTTAGCATCCCATTATGAGAAAAACGAAGAAATGGCGCGATATATATATATATATATATATATATATATATATATATATATATATATATATATATATATATATATATATATATTTATATTATTTTTATATATAATATATATATATATATATATATTTATATATATATATATATATATATATATATATACATATATAAATATATATATATATATATATATATATATATATATATATATATACATATATATATATATATTATATATATATATATATTATATTTTTTTATATTTAATAAAAAAATAAAAATATATATATATATAAAATATATATATATATATATATATATATATATATATATATATATATATATATATATATATATATATATATATATTTAAATGACTTTCTATTTTTGAAAAATTTTTTTGTTTTCTACATAAAATTCTAGATATTTTTTATTTGGCATATCATATCCCTATATTCAATTGTTTACGAAATATTCTCATTTAAATACAAATTTATAATGAAAAACTCCGCTCATCTCTTTATGTTATTTTGCGTTTCTATGGTTTTAGTGGTTTTTGTAGAGTGATAAAACAGCCATGATTAATAAGCAATTAGATATCACATGACGAGTGGAAATAGGTAAAACCGTAAACAAAAAAAAAAAAAAAGATTAAACAATTTTTTTTATATATTAAAAAAACTGTCATTTTGACATTTTTATTAATTTCTATAGCGTATAAAAGTTTTATGCAACTCTAAAAAAACCGCTAAACCATAAAAATGTAAAACAACATTAAAAGATGGAAGGATTTTTCCTTCTAAATTTGTATTAAAATGCGGAATATCTCGTAAACCTGTAATATAGGAATATGATATGTAAATGAAATATCTAAAAATTTTATACGGAAAACATAAATTTAAAAAAAAAATATAGGAGTCATTTAAAAATGAACTTTATTCTTGTACGGAATTTTGATACACCCTGTATACATAACGTTGTTTGAAAAATAAAAGAGGGCAAACCAAAATATTTTTGTATAAAACATTTTTCAATTCGAATATTTAAAGCAATAAACGGGGTCCCATACAGACTTACCCTGTATATACATATATATATATATATATATATATATATATATATATATATATATATATATATATATATATATATATATATATATATATATATATATATATATATATATATATTGGGGTTGTGATTAATAACGGAAAAATTTCAATAAAAGGGAGGTATTTCTTAAAAAACCCTCGAACGTCGATTTTATTTTTGGATCGGGATTTTTTTGAAATCAAATGTGTTTCCCAGGGTGCCAAGAAAGTTTGACAGGAAAATATTTTTTTTAAAAATGGAACCCACTATTTTTGCTTTTGGGGGGTTTCCCCCGAAAATTCTGGAATGTTTTATGTATAATGTCATATACCTATCTTCAACTGTTCGAAATAATTACGTTTAAATAATAATTATAACACCTTTTTTCAACACAAATTGATTAATTATATTCCATTTTTGAAATTTATTTTATCAAATGCTGGAAGTGGCCGCTTTCAGCTCTGCATTTCCCCAGACGATCGATAAATTCTTGCTGTACATTTTCAACTGTGTCTGGGGAAATATTCCTAATTGCAAGATCTTTGAGGATATCAAGCGTTTAATTTTCTTTGTACACCATTTTGACACCCCAAAGAAAGTAGTCCAATGGATTAAGGTCGGGTGATCTAGGTGGCCACTCTATTGATCCACGTCTGCCTATCCACCGATTTGGAAAAACATCATCTAGAATCTTCTAACAATAGCAGTATAGTGGGGAGGCGCCCCATCCTGTTGAAACCATAATTTTGATTTGGCATGTCTGGGTTATTTTTATCAGGATACAGGGTCGCCAGTGCTTTTGGGAAACAAAATCGTCTACTAAAAAATCATGATAACGTGTCCCGTTAAAGTTCCAGAAGTATGGTCCAGTTACTCTGTTATTAATAATCCCTGCCCATACATTCACCTTTTCATAATTCTGAGAATGACTTTCCCAAACCAGTGTGGATTTTCAGGTGCCCAGTACCTAAAATTATGCCTATTTACTTGTCCATTTAACAAAAAATTGCCTCGTCCGGAAAGCATATCCCGTTTCACTAGTCTGGGTTATATTATCAAATTCTCTCGGTCATGGTCTCACAAAACTCGTTTCTGCGATCTGGGTCATCACCCAATTAAAAAAATCAGGGCTATATCGAAAAAATCTTAACGTTTTTAAAATTTGTTACTAGAATATGACTGGGGTCTTTTGAATAGTGTAACTGATGCAAACATGTTTAATGTATTTTTTAATGTATTTCTTAAATTATTTTATGAATGCTTTCAGGAAAAATTGAAAGTGAAAAAGAAAATGGTACTTTAAAATGGTTTAATAATGTTTTAAAGTCTATGAGAAATAAAATTCAAGCGTCTCCATAATTAAAAAATATAAGCCATCAAATGAAATAAATAAAATTTTAAAAAAACAATATACCGTTGATATTAAAAAGCTAAACAGTAGCAAATAAAATTTTTGAAACTGCAAATAATAAAAGTAAGGCAACTTGGCACTCATAAGATCTCAATTCGACTTATCCTTGTCAGTAAAAAAGAAATAAACATACCCCTGACACTCTGAATAATTTTTTTGTAAATATTCCCTTCCGAATCTCTCGGCATAAAGAACAAAAAATACATTTGAATATTATTTGAATACAAGGAAATCCCCAATAAAATCTTTTTTTATTAAAACAATACAGGTGAGATTGAAAATATTATTAAAAATTTGAAGAAATCGCTAAAAGATATTTTAGGGAAAACGTAAAGGGGGTTTTCAGGGTGTTGGGTGATATATTAAGTCCTATGCTTAGTTTAATTTTTAATGAATGCATAAAGCAGGAGTGTTTCAGATATGTTAAAAGCCAAAGTTGTCAATCCTAAGGACAAAAAAAAAAATGACATAAATAATTTTCGACCGCTATCTCTTTTCCCAAATTTTTTATCTAAATTTTTTTGAGCAGTTAATAAAAAATAAATTGTCTTTTTTTTGAAAAAATTTTTACAGATTCGCGGTTGCATATCGAAAAAATAGACGCCCCAGATGGCGATAAAAAAAAATTTTGAAGGGTTATCTATCTATGGATAATTTATCCTTTTGTGCAACGCTATTGGACCTTCCCAAAGGGTTTTTGACTATGTCAATCATTCATATTTATTGAAGAAGCTTGATTTTTTACGGGATAAGGGGATCGGCTGGATTTTTTTTAAAGGTCCTATTTAACGACAGGGTTTCAGGCGGTTGGATTTACCCGAGGGGGAAATCCCCCCCAGCAGCTGCCGATAAATATGGGAGTTCCCCCAGGGATCTTTGGGGCCTTTTTTTCTTTCTTGTATTTATTAATGACTTGCCCGGAAATATTCCTGCAGACATAGTTTCTCTATATGAAAGACGATACATTTTTTGTTAATTTTTGATTCAAATACTGAGGCATTTTTTAGAACTTGGTAAAGTGCCATAAAAAGTCCGACGATTGGTTAAGAGCAAATGGTTTAAAACTTAACGGTTCTAAAACAAAAACCCTTATTTTTAACGAAATAACAATAACCCCAAGTGTAAAACTACTGGGAGTATTTTGGATAGTAGGTTGAATTGGTCTCACCAACAGAATATCTGGCAAAAGGCTCAATACCGGGGTTTTTTTATGAAAACTTGTTGTTTTGAAAACGGGGACTGCTTTAAACTTTTATAGTAATTTTCTAGTATTATATCATATGCGACAGTGCTTGGGGGGAGATTCGTTGGGGGTGATAGGATTTTTGTAATTCAAAAACAGTTGTGCGGGTTCTGGCAGCGTGGATGAAAAATCTCACTGTAGACCCTGGTTTAAGACACTTAAAATCATGACTTTACCATCCTGTTTATATTTAATTGTTTATTGTTTGTTAAAGAGAATAATTTTGTTTTTAATTCAGTTTTCACAATTATAATACCAGAAACAAACATCTTTTGGTAATACCATTTCATGGGCTCTCCAGAACACAGCAACCTGTTACTTTTACCGCCATTAAACTTTTAACTTTCTGCCAGATTATGTCAAGGACTTGGACTTAAAGAAATTAAGCCTAAGATAAAGGGGGGAATTAATCGGGGTTTCTATAATTATCAAGAGTTTTGACTTATAATTTTTTGGGTTTTAATTTATATGTTTTTCATATTCTTTCTTTGCTGTGTGTTTTATTTGTTATTGAAAAGACTAGATAGTATTTTTGTATTCAATATATAGTATCCTTTGACAATCATAAATGTATCTTGATATGTAAGTGTGCTAATAAATTTTATTTTATTTATTTTATTTATTTATAGCTCCGAAGTAATTCATTTTTTAAGGGTGCCACTTTTCCTTCTTTTTAAAAAATTTTTTTACAGTCGGTCTATAAGCGTATTATCCAAAGCAAACTGAGTACTTGAGAGGTTCGGATTCTTTTAATGAAACCAGGATATCCCGTTTTTTTTTCATTAGGAACGCCGGCCCTTCCTGGTCTGCCAATATCCTTAACAGTTCCCGTCTCTCTCCACTTAGCCTAATTCTACTGATTGTGACGACTTACAGGTTCTCTGTTTGGATATTTATTGTTGAACATAATTCGACTTCGTTGTGTGTTCTTTTTCTCACCACAGCCAAGCATATTAATATTTTGATTCTCTGAGTCTCCCGTTAAACGCATTTTTATTTCAATTACCAAAAACCCGTTTTTAAACTTTTAAATAATTGACACTTATTTGAAAATCATTCAAATATTCACAAACAGAGGTGTATAGGTAATTGAAATGACTGGTTATAAATGGTTCATGCTGATTTGAGATGCTGTTATGCGGCCACTTCCAGCATTTGATAAAATAAATTTCAAAAATGTGGAATATATAATCAATTTGTGTTGCAATAAAGTGTTATATATTATTTAAACGTATTATTTCGTGAACAGTTGAATAGGTATATGACATTATACATAAAACATGTCCATTTCGGGGGAATCCCAAAAAAGCAAAAATATACAGTGGGTTCCATTTAAGAAAAAATATTTTCTGCCAACTTTTTTTGCGCCCCTGTATATCTACATTTGATGTCAAAATATGCCCGATCCCAAAAAAAAAATCGACGTGTCGAGGATTTTTCAAAAGAAATACCTCCCTTTTATTGAATTTATCCGTTATTAAATCACAACCCTGTATATATATATATATATATATATATATATATATATATATATATATATATATATATATATATATATTATATTATATATACTCCTCATATATGTATATGTATATACTATATATATATATATTAATTGGAAGGCGTGGCACAGATCTTTGTTATAAAAATAACTTATAGGAAAAATAAACGATTTTCAATTAAACTTTAGTACTTAAACGATGTATTTGATCTACGCTTCCTGCTGTCTGTCAACCTGCATTTATACCCATAATTAAAAACCCACAATTTAAAATCATAAATAAGTCATACTTTTTAAATCAGAAACAAATGCAATAACTAGTTAAAGGCGCCTGCCGCAACTATATTAAAGAAACTAAAATCACTAAGTCCTGTCATTTAAAACTAATTATTAATAACGTAAAATTTTCGGTAGTTCGCCTAAATTCGAGTCTTTTTATTAACTTAAATGATAATAAAAATGTTAAGCCTGTTATGATACTTACGCCGATACGTGAGGATTATCCCGGACTTTACAGTGAGGTAGCATATTAGGAGTCTTCGTTGATACAACAAGATGAATCATGTCCACAGAACTTTGCATCTTCAGGTAAGCCATATATAATCCCCTGCTTAACTTTAAACTCGACACTTGATGATAATTGATCTGATCCTGAATGCTGGCCATAAGCACATCAGAAATATTCGAATCGTCACTTAAAACGGCCTTTTTAAATACTTTATTCATCGGCAGCCATCTTGAATTTAGAACACTAACACTCTTTGGCGATTTCACATAGTTTATCGTACTAATAACCACGGTTCCCTGGGAATCCCTTAAGGGCTTGTAATACAGTTGTCCAAGATCTTGCAGACACAAAGATGATTGCATTTGTAACGCGGCTAATAGAAGTTTCGTTCTAAAATGTATAGCTGATGACGTGTGTTCTTCCATGACAGTTTTTAAACACTTTGTGTCGTCCCAAGTACAAGCGACCCTCATGAGCCAGTATAGGTCATGGTTGATGCAGCTAGGAAAAGTTTCGTCTATTTCTATCACAGGAAGGAATTCTTCGTTAGTTACTAGAACTTTGTCTTCATGATATAGGATACAGGCAAGATATATGCCCCTAAAACAAAGAAACAAAATATTTTTGTAGGTAAAAACAAAGATAATTTAAAGTTAATGTTTCTCAGCATGCTTAGGTAGTGTGAGTATGTTTTCGGGCATGACCAAAGAAGGCGATGCCATAGACAAAGTTGGGAAAGTATTTAACAAGTATAGATGATCGATGAGGTGAGATACGAGAAATCACCAAAGCCATAGAGATTTAAAAAGATCACATTCATTCAACGAGTTCAAAATTCATATTATCGTCTTGTGTGTTCCCTGCGCAAAATTGAAATGGCTAAATATGGCAAATAGAAGACGGTTGCAGTTTGCCGTTTTCTTGCATAAAATTATGACCTCTGGCATCCCTGACTACCTGCGCGCAAAACTAATAGCACGCGACACCCTCCATAATAGAACTATACGCAATGGAGGTATGTTGGCGGTACCGAGATATTTGACGACTTTGTTTCGAAGTGGCTTTACTTATCAGGCTACAAATCTCTATAATAAATTACCAAACGATATATATTAAATCTTTGAGTGTTGAGGCTTTTAGGAGGAGATACCGAGCATTTCTTTTTCAATCACAGTAGTTTTAGGCATCCGCATATTATTCTTTAGTTGCTTGAAGTGTGTGTTTAAGTGTGTGTATTTGAGCATTTATTAAATCTACTTGTATTATCTTATTTTTATTTATTAGTTATATTTGTAATCTGTTTGCCATTTTTATTTTTTATTGTGATAACTCCAGCCTGTTGGGGTTATATGGTGGAGTAGCCGATTACTAATTGGCTAAATATCGCCCTAATATGGTTGGCTGTGATAGGGTTAATTTACAAATCTCATCTTATAGATGTAATATACCTAACTATGTTATTATAACCTTATCACTTAATAAAAGACGATTATTATTATATAAAAAAATTAGACCTATTTTGTTCGTAGGGCGGTTTTAGCATTTTTAATTTTTTTAACCAAAAAGTGAGACATGAAACCCACATCAAATATATACCAGATAATATTGGCCTCAAGTAAAATACATTTTAATTTTAAAATTTGTCATAAAAGTTGATTTTTTGGGTGCCCCCCAGGAAAACTCGGACTTTCAAAAGCAAATTCTCTATTGGTATTTTTTGCGTGAATTTCATCAAATTGTATGGTCAGGTAAAAAAAAAAGAAAAACATAATGCTAAAAACTGACCATGAGTACTTTTGGTATAAATATTACCTTTTTAAATGTTTCTGGAACTTGCTGGCAGCAGTAAATAACTGTTTAATCGTAGTCTTTTTTCTTTGAGCTCTCCTTTGGGTAGGTCCGGCAGTTTCTAGCATTTCCGTGGCTGGTCGAAACTGTCTTACTTCTTCTATTAGTTGATCTAAATGCTGATTACTTTCACCAAACCTAAACAACAAAATTATAAATTCCGTATGGTTATTTATGGTTTATTCTCTCTTCTGTCTTAATATATACAATATTTTATGCCTCCACAATTTGGCAAGTAATTATTAGGGCTTAAGTCTTGAAGCGCTAAAATATATTAGGAAGAATAATACGCTGAACTGGATGTCCAGTTCGTGAAGTGGAACCAGATAGTGTAATAATATTTTATTTCGCTATCTGGACAATTTTTATGTCTAGTTCATAAAATGGATATGTAATTTTTCCACTTAGAGAAACGAGACTATATTACACCATCTGGACACAAAAATCATCCAGTTCCTGTACTATATATTTGGCATTTGTTCACTTAGTGAAACAATCAATCGTCGGTGTTTTGAATGGCATGAATATTATATTGAACTACCAAAGCAAAAATGTTTAATATCAAAGATAATTTTTATACCTATTTTAATTAACATTACACGGAAAAACTAACCACAACTAAGCACAACTAACCAAAAATGTTGGGTCATTGCATTGTATTACAGTAAATAGATAAATGCCAAATATACAGTACAGGAACTGGATGATTTTTGTGTCCAGATGCTGTAATACCGTCTTGTTTCACCTAGTGGAACAATGGTATATCCATTTCATAAAATGAACAAATATATTGTCCTGATGGTAAAATAAAATAATATTACACTATCTGGTTCCACTTCAGGAATTGGACATTCAGTTCATGAAATGGACAATTAGGCCATGTGAGTGCGACATATATACTCATAACGTACCGTTTTCAGATCAGTAACTTTAGGTTTTACTCTGGTATACATTACTTATTGTTAGATCAAGAAGCAATACGCCGATGGAGCATCTTATTCATATATGATCCTATCATTCACCGACAACACATTTAGGTTTAATTGATTTTTTAGAGCAAATTACAAAACATCATATACGAGTATATAATAAATATAATAAAATATTTATGTTTTTGATTGGCTGAAAGAAGCAGGTACTAAAATTTAATGTAAATTTAACCGAAAAATGGTTGATTGTGTATATCTACAGGATCAACCATTTTTCGGTTAAATTTACTTGAAAATTTAGTACCTGCTTCTTTTAGAAAATCAAAAACATTGATATTTTATTGTTACATAGGCAACATAAAAAAATTCCGAAAATCTTAATTACGGCCAAACTTTCAGTAAAATTACACTAAAATTTTTTTGGCATCGGAAATGCAAAATAATATATAAATAAAAAACTAAAGTATTTTTAAATAGTCAATTTGGATTTTTAGTATCATCATGAATTAAATAATAATATTTTGAGTTTCATTTCCAAAACGGGACATGTTAACTTACCTAGGATCCTTTTGTTCAATCTCTCTCCAAGTAGATGGCACCACCGATGAAGGGGTAGACGCACGAAACATTCCATAACCCTTTAGATTTCCGCAACAAGCTCTAAAATAATATCTACGACCCTGTGTTAATTCGACGTGGCATTTAAGGTTGGACATGTCTGACAATTCTTCATGTCCGGATATTATGGAAAAGTCGGGTCTTGTAGACCATTGAACTGTAACAAAAATGAAAAATATAAGCAGGTAAAAAGTGTTGATGTTTGAAGTTTTATAAAGGGTTTTTCAATAAGAATTATATGATTTTGTAATGATGTTGTAACCATGGTAATAGTTATACATATCACTAGTTGTCAGTTATGTTCAGTAAACTCTAACAATTTATTATGGCTAAATACTCGCTTCAAGAACGTCTGGTTATTGTCCAAAAATTTTACAAAAATGATCGTTCTTTTGTGAGAACTTTTCGTGCACTTCGCGAAAACTTTGGTCTAAATAATCGCCCTTCTGTGCTTGCCATTCGTCGCATCGTTGAGAAATTTAAAAGTAATTTTATTCTTCACGATGTAAAATTTTCAGTAAGACGCCGAAATGAAAGAACTGTTGAGAATGTTGCTGCTGTAAGAGATAGTGTTGCAGAAGATCCAAATTTATCAATTCTTCGTCGTTTTTAACCCAAGAACTTAAGCCACTGGACCATCGTCGGCACCGTGAATTTGCTGCTTGAAGTTTAGAACAACTTAAACGGGATCACAACTTTACCGAAAAAATAACCTTTTTAGATGAAGCTCATTTTTGGTTAAGTGGATACGTAAATAAGCAAAATTGCCGTTTCTGGTTTGAAAACAATCCACAACATATATTTTCGAAAGCCTTTGCACCTAAAGGGTATGGTGTGGTTTAATGCATGGTGGTATCGTTGGACCATTTTTTTTCCAAAATGAGGTTGAAGATTCCGTTACAGTGAATGGTGAACGATATCGACAGATGTTGAAAAAAATTTTATGGCCAAATTTGGATGCGCTTGATTTAGAAGATATGTGGGTCCAGCAAGACGGCGCTACATGTCACACTGCTCATGAAACCGTCGCCATACTGCAAGAAAAGTTTGGTGAAAGGATAATTTTAAGAAATGCAACTGTTGCCTGGACACCGAGAAGCTGTAATTTGACGCCTTTAGATTACTTTTTGTGGGGTTATTTAAAATCTAAGGTTTATGCAAACAGGCTACAAACTCTTGATGCTTTAAGATTTAACATTGAACGCTGCATTCGTGAGATTACGCCCGATTTATTGCACAAAGTCTTCGAACATTAGATTCGTCGAATTCACTAGTGTACACGAAGCCGAGGTGGACATTTAAAGGACGTGCTATTCAAAACATAAAAGTTATCGATTGTACTTCAAGATAATATAAAAAGTGTGGTTATATCTGAAATCATTTATATTTTATTTAATTTTAAAATCATATCGTTCTTATTTAAAAACCCTTTACTACAATTACAATTGGAAATTTTTATAACTAAAATTAATTTACTGGACTAAACTAGCCACACTAAAAGTAGGAACAGTCCATGAAGACTTAAAGCCGGCACTAACATACCATGGGTGTTTTAGGTGAAGTAGGAGGTAGCTTATTAACACAGAACTTAAAGATTTGCAAAGCTGGTGGGGAAAAAACCCTACAGGCAGCTGGTTTCTTTACATTTCTCCTCGCTTGCTTTGACTGCCCGCTACTCTGTTACAAGAGCAAAATTGCGCGTTCAGCGCAATGTTTAGAGCCGTTCTTCACACTTTTTGCTATATTTATATGAAATATATACTCGTTGTAGAATAAAATGTGAAGTTTAATAATATGTTTAGTGAATTCAAATCAGACAATTATAGTTAAGCTGAGTATTCCAAAATATCACTGCAAAATATTTAAACTGCGATTTCAAAAAAATACTCG
>JAHBCN010004728.1:0-61155 GCA_019359885.1 Listronotus oregonensis | reverse complement strand
AAAAGAATTATTAACGGCTGTTTTTCAAGGCATGTTATAAGCAAACATTTTGTAAATTCATGGCCTCCAAGATCGCCTGATCTTAACCCAGCGGATCACTGGCTGTGGGGTTATTTAAAAAATTTAGTGTTTAGAACACGACCAACAACGCTGGAGGAATTAAAACACTCTATTAGAGAGCAAATTGTTGCAATTCAACAAGAAATGCTAAATAACGCTGTGTACAATTTGGAGCAACAATTGGTAATCGTACATCAGCAAAATGGACGACATATCGACCATTTGCGTTAACCACTGTTGGACATATGAAATCCTATTATTTAAGTAATCGAATTTCTTTCACATTTTGTTGTTAACTTAGTTTGTTAAAAATACATAATCATCTGAAATATATTTCTTACTTTATGATAATCTTGTATAATTACATAAAAAAAAAATCCAACTTTGTGTCCATAGACTACAAAATAGCATATTTACACTCTTTATTAGATATATGCTAACTTTAACCTAAATCACTATAAAGTGATACAGTCGCACTTTGGATTAGGCACATTTTGTCCGGGTGTGTTAAATTCCGCCCAAATAATCAGGTAGGTAAAAATAATATCCACATTGGGTCCCAAAAATAGGGGTCAGCCTGAATACAATTTCCAGGTAATAAATAATTACCTGGTTTAGCCAAACAGGATGGAATTATTGCGGCTCGTAATGAATACCACATTGAACATTATTAAAATATTGTTAATAACTTCTACGGATAATTTAGACAAATTCAAAAGCCCTCGATTCTGGTCGGTCATGGTTATTTCTGGTGTTAAAGCGACTTTTTAATATTTTAAAGTGAATTTATTTTATTTATAGTCGAAAACTATTATAATAAGTTATTACTATTATGTTTATGTGATTTGATATTTAGTTACGTTATTTTCTCGAAGCAAAAGTGAAATATATTATTTTTTTAGCATCACGTTTAATTAATAGCTATTTTTGTCTTTTTTATAGTGCATTAAATTCGCACCTTTTTTATCTCGCATAGTCCACGCAGGTTAAGTACTAACGTTTCGTGGGTGTTTTAAGTAAAGTAAGAGGCAGTTTATTACTACGATCCTAAAGGTTTTAAGATTTAGAGAAAAAGAAATAACCTTTGCGGTAAAGCAGTGATTAAAAGTGGCACCATGTGTTACTCTATTGGAAGCTGGTAAGAAAAATTATTACTGGCCGATTCTTTGGAGCAGAAACTGTAAAAATACCTATAAAAAGTGTTAGGGGTCGGTGGGGACGCTTTCTTTTGTAAGAGTGGACTCAATAATAGGGCAAACGACTCTTCTTTAAATGAATCATGGAAATAGTATTCCAAGCGAGATCTGATTTGTGATAAGTACAGATTATACAGATTAAAAGGTAGGAAATAAACTCTAGGTGAAAAGATAAATTAATGCTTTGATGAGTATTCTGTAGCTATAGATATAATGTGCTTGTACCAATTAAGATCATTATCGAAATACCCTCACAAGGTCAAACGCTTTTTTGGGACGGCAAACCCTTGTTTTTTTCAAAATTTAAAACCCAAAAAAAAAAATTGTGCAACAATTTTATGTATTAACTTGCGCTTTTTTTTAAAAATTTTCCCAGGACCAAAAAACTGAGTAGTGGGGGGTACTATCGTCCAAAATTGTAAATGTGATTGATCGGGGAAAAAAAAAAGTTCGTTGAAGTACAAAAAAAATAATGGGGTTTAGCATAAAAGCTGGGGTCCCCATGAAGATAAAAGAATGTCATATACAGGTACTTATATACGTTGGTTAGTAAAAAACTGGAAAGTCAAGAAACAAGTTTAGGGAAAAGATCGTAGGAAAAAAAAATATTGAAGAACGATAATACCAGTTTGTTAAATAAATGAAAGAAGACCCCCTTTAAAAGTAGTATTGCCCAAGAGTAATTATTAATTGTTGATTGATTGATAAAGTAAATAACAATTTGGGTTTTTTGTCCGCCTTAATCACCCAACAGGGTTTTGTATCTCTTGTGTTTTTTTATTTAAAAAAAGGTTTACCCCTTAGACAGGTGTAGTACCCCTTTTTCTGTTTTTCTGGGCTCCCCTGGTGGTTATTTCCACCATGAGGTTTTGATTTTTCCCCCAGTATGTAAGTGCAGGGCACTCTTATGAGGGGGAAGGCTGCCTTCCTCTTGTACATAGTCTGCAAATGGGTTCTTTTCTCTATAATAGGTTCATATGTTTTCTTAGGGTGCAGTGTCCGGTTATTAATCCTGTCACTATCCTAATCTGTTCCCTTTTGTTTTAGTAGTTCCTTGTAATGCTTTCGATGGTGGTACATTGGTTTCGGATTTTGCCTTGGAAAGTGGTTCCAGTATGACTGATGTTGTGTTTGAATCCACCGAGTCATGTAGCCACGAACCGAGGCTTTTGGTATTCCAAAAACAGGTTCAGGACCCACAAACATTGCTGCGGAGCCCCCGCCGGGAGTCTGCATTTTCATTGCCCTGTATTCCCCTGTGTCCTGGCACCCGGGGAAAGTAAAACCCTTTTGTGGTTAGCAGGTTTAGGAGGATTGCAGACAGTTCAAACCAACCTTGAGTTGACTTGTTGGGATGCCAAAGCTTTTATGGCCGCTTGACTATCGAGAAGATAGTAATGTCCCTGCCCTTATATCTCCTCCTCAAGTTCTCTCGCAGACAAAGTTCAATGGCATATATTTCCGCCGGAAAACAGTGGCATTTTCCCCAGGGAAGTATAAGCTTGAACCTGGGGGTCATACCATGTTTCCTGCGCCGGCTCCATTGTCAGTCTTGGATCCATCGGTATACCAAACAAATTCCAGACTGACCAGGAGATGCTCACTACCGCCCCAGGTAAGCTGGTTTTTGTAGGTCCGTTTGTTTTATCCGTTTTGGCATTGTATCACTGCCCATCTCAAATATTGGGTTTGTGATACTGCTCGTTATTCTGGTGTGTCCTAGGGCAGGCCCAGAGCACCAGTTGCCGTTACATTTCAGCCTGTATGCCCCAATCCTCGCCTCCGCCTTAATAATTATACCAAGAGGGGGGAGGCTTAGGATGTAATCTATGGTTTTCGATGTATTTTGCCTCCTTAACACGAATCCATGGTAAAAATTTGGCCATTAGGTCACAACCTTTCCTAACCTCAAAAATCCGGAAAAAAAACTCTCTACACAAGAAAAGTATCGGAACCAGAAAGGTGATCTATGGTTGCCAAGGTATTTTTGGGTTCTGAATACCAATCCGTGGTCCGTTATGCTCTAGGACCTAATAATTTTTAATAAATTGCAGAAAACCATAAATATTGCCGTTTTTTGAGGAAAGAAACATTGTGTCTTGGCAAATTTGACCACTGATTCTATTTGGGAAAAAACTTAAAAAAACCCAAAATCCCTCTGGATCAGATGCATTTTTAGTGTGGCGAGATTGACAGGGATCTTTTGTGATAAAAAACAGTCAGGTGTAGTTTTGTGTATTTAAAACTTAAAAAAAAATACTAATCTATAGTTAATAGGGGGACTCTTAGATACATTCTTGGAGATAGGTTGACACGGCGCCTTCCAGATCTCCGGAAAAGTACCCATGTTACAAGAAATCAAAAGAGCCGAGTAAAGATAGAGGCAAGTTCGGGAGCACATTTTTTTTTAAAACGACTGCTGGTATTCCACTCAGCTCAAACGATTTCTAAATAGTAACAGAAAATAGGATGCACTTGATCTATTTGACCTTAAATATGATTTTAGATTTTTTTATGAGAAACAAAACAACTGTAAGAAGAAGCAAATTAATAAGAAGATTAAAAGAAAAAAACCATATAAATATTTTATTTTTTCACAAAATCTGTTGGAAACTTGTTCTTTGAAATATTTATAAAAAGTCTGGGAACTGTGGGAATTAACTAACAAATAAAAAATATCAAAAAATTATCTTATGTCAAAGTGAAATAGGGTTCATCTTAGGTGAGCGACCTCGTTCTTTACATTACAATACAGATACAATAGTAGCAACAAACTAATTATCATCTATATACAATTTTCTCCAATTATTATTCCAATACCGAATCTATTGCTTGTTTTCATAAGTGTTTTTTTTTGCTGCTTCTATCACGTCTTTCGCATTTTCTTGAGGACAACCTGTGAAAACATAAATTCTCCCTGAATGGTGCTGAGAAACTAAAATTTAATTTCGTAAGTGACTGATTTACAGCGAATTTTTTGAAGTCATTACAGAAAGCACTTCTCGTGTGTCGATAATAGAATCTTTTGTTAGTCGAAGGGCTCCTAAATATCCCTTTGACTTTTGGCAACTAAAAAGTCATTTTTATTATCAAAAAGACGTTGTTTTCAAAAGATTTACGGAGTTAACAGTTTAAGTTAAATTTTCCTTAGTTTGTAATCATTTTTAGACCAGTTTTTAATAAGATTCATTGATCATTATTAAAAGTTTTTTTCTTACACTCAGCATTCCAGAATACGTGAAAACCAGGCGCGAAGATTTGACGATAGGTGTTGCATGTTTCAATAAATAGAATTTTGATTTAATGATAAAATGCTTGATTGTCTGTCTTATTAGCCTGATCTGGTTCTTTTGATATACAGTGTGTCTCAAATGTCCCGGAAGGTCCAATTATCTCACGAACTATTGTATGAAATCTGGAACTTAGAGGGAAAAAAACTTTCTGCATTTACTGGAAGTACAGGCACCATTGCCAGATGTTCCAATTTTGAAAATTCAGTGCCTTTTTTTTAACTTTGAATGAGATACTCACTTTTTATTTATTTATTTATTTTTTTGATTCCCTGCGTAATTGGCTGTATACTGATAACAAAGTGTTAAAGTCCGAAATTAAAAATATTCCTAATAAATGACTTGTCCTTAGAGCAGGTAATGTATCCCATATAAAAAAATAATTGTCACACCTTGTTAGTTCTGGCTTCTAATTTTTAAAATATTTACTAGGTAGGACACTGTGACAATTAAACGTATATGTAAGTAGTGATTAAGAGGGACTTTAATCAAGTATCGATCGATTTGGTGAATTATTTATATAGTCCAAAAAAAACGGAGCTGAAAAAAGTGCAAAACCTCACAATTTTTTTTATAATGCATAGATTTGCAAGACAATTTGGTATAAAGCTTTACTAACCCTCCTCTAGTAAAGCTTTATCCCAAATTGTCTTGCAAATCTAATAGCTTTACTAACCCTCCTCTTGAGGCTCCGCAGCAATGTTTGTGGGTCCTGAACCTGTTTTTGGAATCCCAAAAGCCTCGGTTCGTGGCTACATGACTCGGTGGATTCAAACACAACATCAGTCATACTGGAACCACATTCCAAGGCAAAATAACACTAAATCAATGTTGGAGTCACCATCGAAAGCATTGACTAGTGAACTACTAAAACTAAATAGGAATCAGATTAGAATAGTGACAGGATTAATAACCGGACACTGCACCCTAAGAAAACATTTGCACACTATGGGCATCTATAGAGAAGAACCCATTTGCAGACTATGTGACGAAGAGGAAGAGTCAGCCTCTCACATCATATATGAGTGCCCTGCACTTACATACTGGAGAACAAATCAAAACCTCATGGTGGACACTAACCACCAGGAGGCTGGAGACCAGAAAAGAACAGTAAAGGGCTACTACACCTGTCCAAGGTGTCAAACCTTTTTAACTGAAACAAATACACAAGAGATACAACAAGCCCTGTAGGCTGCAGTGTCGAGGCGGACAAAACCTCAACTTGTGTATTTAGATTATCAATCAATCAATCAACCCTCCTCTTCAAAACCTATACCTATTATGTCTATGGACGCTCTTTATTTTTTAGGGGTGAAAAGTACCCTTTATTGCTTAAACCTATAAAACTACACAAAGCTTAATTTGAGCAAAATTTGACTTAAATAAATTGAAAAGTAATTTTCTGATTCTTTGAAACATTATTTGAAAAATTCCATCTTTTAAAAACCTCTTCTATTATGATTAAAAAATATATATTTGCACTAAGAAATTAATAAATTACCACGGTGTTTTGCATGAAACTGAAATTAGGCTTAATTTACCTCCTCTTTAAAATCTCCATTATGCTTTTTTTTTCGGTGGTGAAAACTAGCTTTTATTGCAAAAACCTTCAAAACTTTTATTATAATGCTCAAGTCACACAAAATTAGGCTTATATGAATAAAAATGATTATTTAATTCTTTAAAACATAATTTAATATATTTCAACCCTTGAAAATCAACCCTTATGAATCTTTACCCTAGAAAAATTAACATATTGTCGCAGAGTTGTAATTAGAAAATGTAAGTACTCAAAAATATTACTAATTTTAATTTTGTAATTTTTTAATGCTCAAAAATCCACCCTTTACAATATTACAATGCAAAAAATAGTACAAAACCCCGGATTTTTTTTAAAAATGCATCGAATCGCTTTTAAAATACTCCAAAAAATTGTTGTTTTAGGCATAACTCCTTTAGTTGTTGTAATAAAAAGTTTTTTAAAAAGTCACTGTGTTGGTTTTTTTTAAAGCTCTAAGGTTTTATATATTAAAACTGTTTAAAACCCTTTCCTTTTAAAGGGGTGAGTTTAAAGGACTGAAACTTGTGGTGCTCGTCTATACAAACGCGTTTTAAACGTTTTTATCACACTTAATTTCCGTCATAAAGTAAACAAAAAATAAATAAAAAAAATATAATTTAGAAAGCTACAATTTAATACCCTAGTAATTTTTACGTATCTCCCTTAGTTTTGGAGTAATTTTAAGAAAAGTTCTCTTTTTATTAAAGTCCTGAAATTTGATTTTCACTTGAAGCTCCATTTTTTTTTTAAATTAAGCAATTTAAATTGGTTAAAATATTAGAATGTATTTATAATACATAGATAAAGAGAAATTAAAAAGAGCTACGGCTCATTTTAATTAGGGTGGTAATTGGGGGGTTGTTTTCGAAGATTTTTGCACTCAAAAAATGTTGGTCTAACTTTATTTTAATCATAACTCACTCAACTTTTATGATACATACCTTTTTTTAACAAATAAAGGTCTTTGCAAATTCTTTAATAAAGGTATTATTAGTTTTCCTCGAAAAATGCATAGATTTTGCGTTATTTGTCTTTAAAACTTTATATTTTTTTGTTGGATGAATAACAGCTAACATTTAACAACCAACAACTTAGTTTGTATTGGTCACACAGCAATTATAAAAAATACCCTTTTATTAGTATTTTTAAAAGCTGCAATTTGGATATTTACAGTTTTTTGATAAAATGCATACTTATCGAGTTATTTGCAAAAAATTAAATAAAAAACGTTGCTTTTATCGACGAAAAACTCCGATTTTCGATCGCAAATAACTCGAAAAGTATGCATTTTACAGAAAAAATCCATGGAACATTTTTTGCCTAAAAATTATTTTCCTATCAATTCCTGTGCTTAAAATTAAAAAAAAAAACCCCCGAGATGGTTTGGCAACAGAGCTGTCAAAGTACTCTTAAATAATACTTCAAGTACAAGTACCAAGTTTTTGATTTTTTAAAAATTACTTCAAGTACAAGTACCAAGTATTCATTAAAATGTACTTGCATTTTCAAGTAAATTGAAAAAGTACTTGAAATACCACCCAAGTATTTTACTTGAAGTAAGTTCAAGTACTTGAAGTAAACCAAAGTACTTGAAGTAAAACAAAGTACTTGAAGTAAAACAAAGTACTTGAAGTAAAACAAAGTACTTGAAGTACAACAAAGTACTTGAAGTAAACCAAAGTACTTGAAGTACATAAAAGTACTTTTTATTTACTTGAAGTATTGTTTTTACTTCAAGTACTTTTTTTTACTTGAAGTACTTTTTTTTACTTCAAGTACATCGTAATACTTCAAGTACTTAAATAAATACTTTAAGTAATTTACTTGGTCAAATCAAGTAAAAATCAAAGTATCTTCATAAAAACTAATCAAGTACAAGTACAAGTACCTCCTAATAAAAAGTACTTGAATTAAAATACTTGAAGTACAAAAAAGTACTTCAAGTAAAATTTTGCTTGAAGTAGTTCAAGTTTTGACAGCTCTGTTTGGCAACCTAGTCCAAAGTGAAGGCGCCCTTCGGCATGATACAGATTTTGATCCTTGGACTTTTCCGTACCAACTCTCAAAATTTTAAGTCATTCCTGAAAAAAGTGCTAGGCAAAATGGTTTGTTTTCCGCACTAATACTATAAACGTTGATTAATAGAAAATCATGCAATAATAAGGGCATAATTTTGCATACGTTAATAATACTCATAAATAAAGGCACGCTAAAAAATCACTTGTCTACAACTTAATAGTGCTTTCTTTTAACTTTCCTTTGGGACTATTTAAACGCCCGTAATTTCTTCTTGACAGTTACAAAAAAATTACGTTGTTGGTGTCCGATTTACAATAAATTTTTAAAGCCATTACAGAAAGCACTTCTCGCATGTCGATAATGGAATCTTTTGTTAGTCGAAGGACCGTTAAATCTTTCGAAAAGTCTCTTTGCAAGGCGAAGAGCCATTTTAATTTTCCTAGAAAAGTTTGTTACTATTCAGGTGCCAGACGGCTTGAAGTTAAGGTAAGAACGTATTTAAAGCAAATATTTATTGCAAAAGAAATACATTTAAACAGGAAAACAGATGTTTATTAATATTATGGCTTCATATAGGCAGCTATTGTTCTTTTGCCTTTTCAATAGTATCTAATTTTAAAAGCAATCAATGTAATGGTTCATGAGGATAAGTTACTTATCATTTTGTAAAAATAGAAACAATAATTACAAACGGTAAGTTGTGGTGGTTACTTTGTTTGGTTGTGCTGTCATTTCATTTAATCATAACTTTTAGTAATGGGAAGGTTGCCTATCGGTTTGTTTTAAAACAATGAGCGTTTGGTCGTACAAAGCATTTAGCAGTCTTTAGGTAGTTAATCATTCTTCAGCGTCGTTTTTTTGATGTATAGTTTTAAAATAAGTATTTTCTTACGTAAAACCAAACCTAATACAGTAAATACAGAATCGGACCGAACTTTTTATATGAAGTACACTTATATATTTTTTTAACCGTGAACCTAAATTCCGGTTTCCACGGTAGGGGCTGCTGTCCGAGGTCGCCTTCTTTAAATTAAGAGTATGATTGGTTTTTCTCTTAATTTATAGGGACTTGGAAAATTTTGTATGTGGGTCTTTTTGATAATAATAGGTATTATACACAACTTTTCAACACCCTTTTCTTGTAGCATTTAAAATAAAAAAGGGTAAAAACAAAAATTAATTTAAAGTAAAGAGATGTATTTATGAGATGCTTTAGAGCCCCAAAATAAAACAACTAATCGGTAAGTGTTACAAACTTTATTAATGCCTAATCTTTTGATTTTCTTTTACTATATATATAAATATATATATATATATATATATATATATATATATATATATATTTTTATATATATATATATATATATATATATATATATATATATATATATATATATATATATATATATATATATATATATATATATATATATATATATATATATATATATATATATATATATATATATATATATATATATATATATATATATATATATATATATATATATATATATATATATATATATATATATATATATATATATATATATATATATATATATATATATATATATATATATATATATATATATATGTTAGTTTTTATTTATTCTCTACATTAAACATATTTATATTTTAAAATTTTATTGATTAGATGCTATTTTTGTCAGTTTTCTCCTAAAAATATCAACTCCGAGGTTGCAACCAGGTATGTTTTTTCTTCAATAAATGTATGTAAAACAGTGCAACTAAAATATAAATAAAATTTGCTCAGGAATTTTAACAATATAATGGTTGTTAAACATATAGGAGTACACAGGGCTGGCTCAAAAATACAGTATATGTTTTCATAATGAGCTAAAATTTGCAACCGTACTTTTGAGTCAACACCGAGGTTCAGTAAATTCTCGAAAATTCTCGGCGAACAAAGCACCCCCCACTTTAAACGTCCACACCTAACGCAAGAACTTGTTTAGTTTCGTAGGAAGCATAGAGGAGTGAACACGTATTTTCTATTTATTTATCTTTTTGGCGGTATCGTATTGTTACAAAGGTAAGATTATGTTTTTATACAATCAACACCGACTCTCAGGTCTTGATTCTATTTTTTGTTTTTTAGCAATATTAATTTTTTTATTGCATGCCTTTAACCTGTAGGACGCATCAAATATTTTTAAATTGTTAAGTTTTTAACATTTTCTATCGTTTTTTTGGGATTTTTACAATAATGTCAACTCCGAGGCAAACAACTCCGAAGCCTAAACGTGCCTCGGTGTTGATCGCTGGCGTCGGAGTTGATTCTTATATAATTTAGCCCTAACAGTATATTTATTATTTATTAGAAAAATGCCAAAACAAACTACAGAAGAAAAAAAGAGGAGAAGGAAAACAGAGTTACAGCGTTTAAGAAGATTAAAGGAAAGAAATAACCCAGAGGCATATGCACGTTCTAAAGAAAAGGAAAGGGAAAGATGGAAAAAACGTGTGGAACAGAAAAAAATAAAAAGAATTTCTGATTTATCAAGACGGGAGCAAAAAGCAAAAAGATCAATGTGGGTAACAAGCGCAAAAAGACATAGGGAAAAAGTTAAAAAAATTAAAGTAGATGAAATGCGCTTTTTAGAAGAAACAACACCTCCATCGTCCCCTATAATATTTAATGACCGGCCAAGTACTAGCAGGCAAGATTTGGGTAGAAGAAGAGTGAGACGAGATCGCGCAAAAGCATACCACACGATTTCATTACTGAAAGCTCAGTTAAGCTTAAGTAAAAGTAATCTATCAAAATATAAGTCAAAATATTTTCGATTAAAAACAGTTTTAAAAAAAGAGATCTAATACTCCCAACTCTAAAGTTCAAAACATGTTAGGTAACATCACAGTTCCGAATGAGGTAAAAAAGAAGCTTCTCTTTCATGAGGTACTTACAAGTCAAATATCAACAAACCTGAAAGGGATTACAAGACGAAAAGAAAGAAAATCTGTTGGAAACATTTTAACAGGAAGCCTCATAAAAAAGTATAGACTACTTGGTAAAATGAATTTTTTAAGCTACAAAGAACAAAGGAAGATTAAAACAAAAACCGCAAATAAAAAAACTATTGAAATATATAGAAAGGCAAGGGAATTTTTTGAACGCGATGCAACAAGTAGAATGTGTCCTGGAAAAAACGATACGATCACTAGACGGGGTGTAAAAAAGCAAAAACGGCTATTAAATAAACCTCTTAAGCTCCTTCACAAAGACTTTATGATTGAAACCAATATTTTAATAAGTTATTCCTATTTTTGTCGAACAAAACCATTTTGGGTGGTTTTTCCTAATGTAAACAAACGTGACACATGCCTTTGCACTACTTGTGAAAATGTTGAGCTGCTTGTTAAAAAGCTTAAAATATTAAATATAATAAAAGAAAATTCAGCAGAAATGCTATACAGAAGCATATGCTGTCAAATAATGACAGAGGCATGTTTAGAAAGAAAATGTTTAAATTGTGAACATAAGAAAATAGTATTTAATGAACATGTTCCCGGAGACAATGTAACATACTGGAAATGGATACTTAATACAGAAATGATGGTAGTATCCGGAAAAGAAAAAGCATGTAAAAAAGTTTTAAAAATGAAAATAAAATCAACCAAGAAAGAAATGATTGAAACATTTACATCTTCATTTGAAAGTTTTATGCAACACATATCTAACAGAAATCATCAATACCAAGTCCTCGATGAAATGAAAAAGAACTTGACGTTAGGCGAAGTCGTATTACACATGGACTTTTCAGAGAATTATGTTTGCAAATATACCAGAGAGATACAGACAATGCATTTTGGAGGATCTAAACAACAAGCTGTGTTGCACACATCAGTAGCCTATTACATTGCTCAAGGCGAAGTAACTCATCAATCTTTCTGTACGATATCGGAGAATCCCCGCAAAGATCCCTTAGCAATTGTTGCTCACCTCAAGCCAGTTTTTGAAAAATTGGGTTCTCTTGTACCCAAAATGGCAAAAATTAATTTTGTAAGTGATGGGCCATCGACACAGTACCGAAATTTTAAGATGTTTTATTTATTCAGTGTCGAATTACCAAAAATGTTACCAAAGACTGTCACAACTCTGACATGGAACTTTTCTGAGAAAGGCCATGGCAAAGGAGCACCAGATGGCATTGGCGGGTGCCTAAAGCGAAAGGCTGATTCCTTGGTAGCTTTGGGAAATGATATTTCTAACGTTAAAACATTAATTGAGGTACTAAAAGGAACTAGTAAAAAAATATTATTACATATGTACCTTCTGATAATATTAATGACTTAAATGTAACTTTGCCAGAAAAAATTAATCGTTTTAAAGGAGCGCTACGGACTCATCAAATAACGCTAGCTAGAAGTAACCATGAAATGCATTTCAGAAGACTAAGTTGTAATATCTGTGAAGCAGATAAGGTTTGTGACCATTACGAAATAGGCATACTACCAGTCCAAATAACAGACCCAACTTGTATCCTTTTAATAGTTAATTTGTTGTTTAGGTGTTTCTCTCTAAACCAGTATTTTGCTTAACTCACAGAATAGCTCTGCGTCTTAGATATTCGGATGTTTATAGTTCATCCGACTCTGAAAGTGACGAAAATCAACCACTATCGACATATTGGGAAGATGAGAATGAGAATATACCACTCTCAATGCTCTTAAGAAAAAATATTGGAACTATCGATGAGGGTGACTTTTTACTGGTCAGATTTGTTGGAAAAAAAAACATCAGGCATTATGCTGCTGAAGTTCTTCGTGTTATTAATATTGATAGTTTTGAAGTTAAATATTTTCGAAAGTCAAAAAATACTTGTTTTGTTTTACCCGACATTGACGATATTTCGGTCGTATATATAGTATATATATATATATATATATATATATATATATATATATATATATATATATATATATATATATATATATATATAGTATATATATATATATATATATATATATATATATATATATATATATATATATATATATATATATATATATATATATATATATATATATATATATATATATATATATATATATATATATATATATATATATATATATATATATATATATATATATATATATATATATATATATATATATATATATATATATATATATATATATAAAAATAACAATTAAAAGACCAAATAAAGTGAAAATATGTTTTAAAAGTACTCGTAAAGACGCTTTTTTTATTATATACAAATCATCAATCAGTCCAAAACTGACCGTTGTTTACGATGTCAATTACTGTCTTATTTTTATTAATATTTAACCAATAGAACGATTTTAGCTTAAACAACTCTTAGCTTTAGCAATTGTTCATAAATTTAAACAATGGGTGAGGGCGCCCAAATGATCTGATTTGAATTTTACAAAAAACATTTAAACGCTTAGGATCTCTAGTATATGTAAAATAAAATTAGATGTCCAGGTTCAATATTCACTCAATTGGCAAAACTTTTCATTTTTTTAAATGAAATTCGATTTTAAAATTATTCTGCAAAAACTAATACGGATATCAACAAAATTTGGCATGATATGTCATCACATCATAAAGTTTAATCTAGCCAAATATAGAGGTCCACAGAAAAATATAAGACTTTAAAAAATACTTGCAAAAACCACAATGTTTGCTGTTTTTTTTTGTTTATTGCCACTTTGCAACAATCATAATACATTTTGCGATTTTTAATCCTACAATTTTTTTCTACGAACAACACACAAAATTATGGACGATGTACATATAATCTTTCTAAAGGGTTTCCTGCAAAAACGTACCAGCCACCGTGTATATCCAAAAACTCTTGTTTTTGTTTGCCGATAAGGCTTGGTATGTATTGTATTCCTAAACAAATTAGGTTGTTGAAAAATTAAAATTAATATTTGATTATAGTTTATTAGATTAAAATAGACCTAGTCCAATTTAATAAAATACTTGGAGGGCCAACACCCATATTTTATGAAAAATATTGTTATTTAATAATATATCAAACATTAGAAATGGCAAAATTATTCACCCGAGATTCATATCTCACCGACCTTTCTTCGCCTTGAACTTTCTCCATTTTCCCAGGATCAACGCAAGGACGTTATTAGAGCCATTTTCCGGATTTTGATACCGCTTGGCTTCGTCCTTTGCATTCATACCGGGTGCTCCGAAAGATCCGAGAGCCCCTCG
This sequence comes from Listronotus oregonensis, assembly GCA_019359885.1. Lineage (NCBI taxonomy): Eukaryota > Metazoa > Arthropoda > Insecta > Coleoptera > Curculionidae > Listronotus > Listronotus oregonensis. The sequence goes on along the minus strand of JAHBCN010004728.1, from coordinate 46,803 downwards.
GCCCATTATCTATGGATTTGCAATAGAGACGCCATAGGGCTCAGCATGTAATGCTGCGGATCCAGATTAAGTGCCTGGATTATTGTCATAAAGGTAGAGCCGTCGGAGAAATATTGCCTAGGTTGAGGGTAAAGTCAATATAAAGGACCGGAGGGTGAAACCTTTATTAATATATCAAAATTTTGAAATTAATTTTGTACCTAATTAATAATATCTTTCCAATATTTACTGGATTAAGTAGTCCGTTACTTTGTTTTTAGGTCTGTTTGGTCGTTTACTAAGTTTATTAAGGTTTTTATAATGTCAATACATTTTAAATTACTCCCAGATGTTGAGTTTACTAGTTTTTGGTGCGGTATAAAAAATTTTAGATTGTCAATATCTGGAAACAGAAAACCTAATTATAACAAGCGACTTATCATGTTTAATATTTCCTCATTCAGTAAATAAGTAAGTAAGAGGATTTATGCTCTTTAACCTTATATTAAAATTTCTTTAGGACTGCCCTATGTATAAGCTATTACTTTTAACAGTTAATCGAATTAAACAGTTTCATTTTAAGAAAATAAAAACACAAATTAAAAAACTGATATTTTTTAAACGATAATATACAGGGTGATTTATGAGGAAATGTCAATATTTCAGGTACGTATTCAGGGTCCAAAAATAAACATAAAAGTCTATACAAATATGATTCCGCAGGGCCTTCGTTTCCGAAATACAGAGTGTTAAAGTTTAAAAAAAAAAAAAATTTCTTTTGAAAATATTAAAATCTAGCTTATGTTTTGCCAAACATAATTAAAGAACAATAATTTTATTAAAAACTAAAATACATATTATTTAATTATACATTTTGTTTTTTTTTTTAATTTTTCTATAATAAAATCAGATGCGTCGTAATTTTTTAAAATCCAAATATCTCGAAACCGGTTGCCCATATCAACTTTTCACAGGTATATCTTTTTAACGTCAAAATGACAAAACAATTATTTAATTTACTTAAAAATGTAATAGAGGGCCGTACCAAAAAGTTGTGATTGTTCAAAATAGTAAAAAGACGTGTAGGTGGCACCCCTTACAAGTAAAAGCCGTACTAAGATTAGATTTGAATCCGTCATACCAAAAAATCCCCGGATACCAATTTTTGCTCCAATATTTACATTATCATAGATTTTATTAAAAAAATAGAAAAATTAACTAAAAACTTTAACACCCTTGTATAGACTTTTATGTTTATTTTTGAACCCTGACTACGTACCTGAGTATTGACATTTTCTTATGAATCACTCTGTATGATGGCCTTATAGAAAATAAAAAAAATATATCTAGCGTAATATTTCAAAAAGTAAAACTTATGAATACAATAGCAATACTATATAAAAAATACTTCTCGTACCTATACTTCTAAAAATCTTTTAGGTGAATATCAGTTTCACCTAATTTGAAGAAATCTGTGAGGATGATAGAATAATTTGACATCCACTTTAGGCTCATGGACGATATTAAATTCTTTAAGAAAGACAATAGATGCAGGCAAAGTGAGCAGGATGCGAATAGCGATTGTTAAATTTGGATATATTGCAACGATTTAGGTGCAAAAATATAAATTTTAGTATTTTACATATATCATTCATCTGAAAAGTCTACTTTGGAATAAAATATAATTTTAATTCAACTGACGCATTACAAGATCAGGTGTAAACATCCGTAGAAAATATAAAGTTGTAGGTACCCATAACCATATTGGTTCAATAGAATCCTTTGTAAGCTCGGTTAAGGAAACAATTCTTTAAATGTACTTGTCCTGTATAAACTTCCTGATGTTAAGTCAATGCCCAGGGGTCTCTGGCAATGGTAAGAATAAAGCTTAAAACCCCTATTCGGCGATACACTGTACTCATCTCGACTACACTACTGTTGATTTCCTAGAACGTCCGGTGCACCCAGCCCTGCATCCTTCCTGGATCCATGCCTGATATCCTATTAAAATAATACGTATGGATCCGCTTGTTCTTCTCCCAATTCATCTAATTCACACACCTACCTCACAGAAATCCATAATTCATTCCTTCTCAATGTCACTAAACCGAGGAATGTAACTAGGTCTTCGCGTTCGAGGCATATATTATCTAATAAAGTATTTTGAAACAAAATAATTTACCACCGATATGAGCAAAAATTTTAATTGGACAGGTCTAAAAAAGTCTTAAAAACTCGGCAACAACTAAAGAGCTTTTTAGCAAAACCTAATATATTCACTTTAACAATAGTAAAGAAAAATATATTTTTTCTGTGGTTCAAGAAGTTTCCGATATAACTGTTATGTAAGTAGTTAAACTATTCATTGAAATAGTAAAACTATTATTATAAAAGTTGTTTCAAAACCTTCTTGAACCATAAAAAAGAGGTTTTCCTTAATATTGTCAAAGAAGATTTATTTAGTTTTGCTTAAAGGTCCCTTATAAGTATCTTCAAAGGAATCTGAGTTACAATTTCCGTTTTCTTAGCCTTCAAAATGATATAACCGTCCAAAAACTTCAACATCCTTTTTTGCTGCTTTGCCATTAGATACATTTATAATACTATTATTCCTGACATTTCCTAATTCCCAAAAACAAACGACATGTGCAAGTCTTAAGTTCTTATTTCTTACTCTCGGCTTTTTAATATGATTACAGTTGTTAACTTGACGAGTGTAAGGGATTACCAGTAAGCCTATCATAACGATTCTAAGGCTCTTAGATAGTCTCGTTAAATTGTCTGTGTTTCTTTGAGAGGTTTTCAAAGGATAATATTATTATATTATTAATCTTTGTACAAATAAGATGGTGTAAAGTTAAGAAAGCTATGGAGTTCGATGTGAGATAGCGCTATTAGTTTGGTCGTTTTATTTTTTGTGTCATTATTTGTGCCAATTTAGGCAGGTAAACTATCAAATAACACACTTGTGAGTTAGAAACCATAACCCACTAGTGGGTTATGGTTTATAACTCACTCTCTTGTTCTAAAATATGTATTTATATCTTATCGTTATTATTACAGGTATTTAAATTAACGTTAATATCAAATAAAAATTGCATAGTTTTGGATGAAATGGATATTGTCAAATTGTCCATGTTTCCATTGGAAGTTGAGGTCAAGGGTTCTATTCGGTCGACTAAACTGCTTCACTGTTTACTGGACCCTTGAATTTTTTCAGCAATTTCAATTTTGTTTTGGACGGATTCTTCAAGGTAGCCCTCCGCTTCTGATGATGATTTTCATCCTCCACGGCGTTTAAGTGTTGTCATGCTGGCCCCCGCTTTAGCTAGTAGGGTAACGGAGAATCTTCTTAAACAGTGGCGGTGTATTGTTCTTGATCCTAAATTAAAATTTAGAATCAAGAACAATACGAGTACGCAGCCATTTTTAGGATATTTTTGACATGGTATTTATACGTGGCTGTGTCTGGTGGTTTTTGATCGCAAAGAAATGTATTTTTTACACAAATACACAGGGTTTACTAAAAATCCTTCCTTAAAAATAGTAAAACTTCTTACCCGTACTTATTATTGCATATGAGTTTTGGTCCATTCTGATTTTTCTAAAATATTAAAAAAAGGGGTAAATGTTTTTTTTTCACAATATTTTGGGAGTATCTCATTACTTTATTGATATTTTTTGAAAAAATGGTTTGTTATTAACATTTCTTTTTTACAATGAGACCTTAGCAAGTGTTTAATAACTCCAGAAAATATCCTTCACCATCTTTCTTGCGTTTTGATAAAAAAATTGTTTTGCATATCTGCATTTTTTAGCCTACTTCCACATCTATCCAGTGTGGAATGTTATGGATTTTTCGACCGACGTTTTTGCGAAAAATATTGGTGTTGCGAAAAAATGGTAAGGGCCATTTTTGTAGATTTCGAGGTGGTCTTCATTTTTTGTCTGAAGAAAAATTCTCTAATTCCCATATTTTGGCAGACATTCGCGGGAAACTCATTTTTGGGACTTTGGGGGGCCATTTTCAGCGGGTTCCCGCGTCGAATTCGTGAAAAACCCTTTTTTTCGCCCCGAAAGCATTCGCGAAGACCTAAGAATTCCGCCACAAATAAAAATTGTACAGATTTAATTACAGCTTTGGGTACTTTCAGGTCTTCAGTTACTGGACTATGTTGTAAGTCTGTCAGGTTTTTCGTGTATTCAAGCTTATTAAGGTTGATGTTACAGTTTTTTTTTAAATGGAAAAAACTGAATGTCGTGCAGTGACAAAATTCTTATTTTTGAAAGGTTTAGCACCAAAACCAATTCATGAACGATTGCTACAAATGTATATAGATCCTTTACCTTCAATTAGTAATTTTTGCGAAACTCAAAGCTAAACGTATCACTAAATATATATTTAACCATTTTTTTTAACTAGGTTAATAAATAATAAACTTGTGCAGACAGACATAACGTAACATTTCCATATTTTCCCTGAAGTTTACATCCTGGTTATACATACGTACATTTTATTATTTACACAGAATACAAATTAGTGTATGCCAAACATCGTTATGGAATCATAAACATGTGTATTCATTAAATTTGCGGTTTGACTCTGGTCTCTTTGCCTTTGTAAATCAACGTTGATGGAAAATGGTCGGTGATATTTCTACAGCTTTATTCTTTAATTGATTAGATCTCTAAATAAACTGTGGAAAGGCCCTTTATAGATAAATATAAATTCAAAGTCGTACCCAGAACCTGAACTAGAGGAGCACATCATAACGACGCCATTAAAAACAGTTGCCCGTAAAATAAAATGCAAAAAATTTCTTTATCACTGAATTTGTTTTAATTAATTTTCGAACAAGGCTTCAAAATATTATTTTTTTATTTTGTCATATGCAGAATCAAAGGTGCCTCATTTCTTTTTTAAAATATTATTTTTCGAAAACAGGGGACAGCAAATTATCTTTTTTTGTCAGACGCGTTTATGTTATTAAGAAAACATATCAAAGAACACACGTAGTTCTGTGGGTTTTTAACAATAAAAGCAAATCCAGTATGACTGGACCAACCTTCTTTTCTACCCCTCAGGAGATGAAGTTCCAAAAATACTACCAAATTCTATTTTTCTGGAGTAATTAAAAGCCTAATCAAAAACATCCATATTTACAACTTTAAAAATGACGATTTTTCTATACAATCTTTCATTCCCATTTTAATTCTTACCCCAAAGGGATGTAATTTAAAAAAATTATAACATATCATTTTTAATCGTAATCAATAGCCACATATAAATATATATATTTTTATATGAAAGAATATATATATATATATATATATATATATATATATATATATATAAATATATATATATATATATATATATATATATATATATATATATATATATATATATATATATATATATATATTTTTGTTTCGATTTTGGGGTTTGGTTCACATAATAAAACAACAAGTTTCGACCTAGTGGGTTTATTCGCCCCTTTTTCATTCTTGAATATCAGATGTTAGTTTAAGAATTTTAAACGAACATCTGATATTCAAGAATGAATAAAAATTTGAATATGAACAAACTAGGTTGTGTCATTTAACTAACTTGTTGTTTATTATGGTGAACCTAAACCCAACAAAATCGAAACAAAATATATTATAAAAGGTTCAAGAAAAAATATTTATATATATATATATATATATATATATATATATATATATATATATATATATATATATATATATATATATATATATATATATATATATATATATATATATATATATATATATATATATATATATATATATATATATATATATATATATATATATATATATATATATTTATATATATATATATATATATATATATATATATATATATATATATATATATATATATATATATAGAAAAATGTAAAATCTTGACCGATAATTGAATAACCGGAAAAGGTTATTAGGATCGGTTTATGCCTTTAGTTAAAAAACGGGGGCCCTTCGGTTTATTTCTTTTTCAAGGCTGCAATATAAACCCATGAGATAAAGACTAAAAATTTAAAACCCCGGAAAAAGACTAATGCCCCACCCGAGAACCTCATATTATAATTAAAAACTTTAAAAACATCACACATAATTAAAATACAGGAAACACAAAAGTAACATCACAGCACGGTTATTTGGGCTGATGATATTTATTTACTTTTTATTGTTTTTCAATTTCCGATTGTGAATTACCTAGGAACGGTTTTCCAAGCCGCAGCGCTGTTAACGGGAGATAGTGAAAAAGGGAAAATTTTGGGGTTTTTTACAGTCACCCTAAGGTTTTTCACAAGATTCGGTTTGTGTGTGTGTGGTGCGTATGGTTTGTGTGGGTATGTAAGGGGTGTGTGTTTGCATGTAGGCCCCTCATCTGTCACCTATAACTCGAAACACAGGCTATATATTTATCCCCAGCTGCACCTAAGGGCGGATAGAGGGTGCGGACACCAATTTTCCCCCCAATTAAAGGGGGTGTTTAAAGTGTAAAAGGGCGATATGTAGGGTTTCGTGTAATGTTAACAGGAAAACAGAAATTTCGTGCCCTAAAAAACCACGCCCCTCTACCAGCAAAACGCACAGAAAGAAAAAGAATAAAAGGGCAATGTTTCCAAAGGACTTTGGGGTATTTTTAGGCCGCCAAACACAAAATGACAACAACAAACAAACAATTAATCAAAAAAAGAAAAAAAAGACAATAAATGATTGGTTCGTTTAAAATATTAATTATTTTAAAAAGAGTTACTAGGTTAAGTGCAGAGTTTTCCGATTGGTCAAATTTCTAAAGCCCTGAATTGGGGTAACTTAAATTTTTCCAGCCGCCCTCTTGCCATTAGAGCAAATATATCTCGATATTTCCACGAACCAATCTCCTTTTGTAGCTAGACTATCAAATGGTTTTCGTTGCAACCCAATTACAATGTCCCGACAAGCAACTTTTGTGTCAGGTACATTGTAACCCAAATTTGGGGGCATTTTAATTTTTAACGAAACTCATATCCCTGTAATAAATTTCCAGCTACAATAGGAGATTGGTTCGTGAAATGATCGAGATAATTTTTGCACCCCAATTCTATTAATAAGAGGGGAATAGAAAATTTGGTGCAATTTATTCAAACTAATAATTTTAAAATTTTTAACAATGAACTCTGTCTACTAATCTAGTAACTTTTTTTTAAAAAAAATTTTTTTTTAAAACGAACCAATCATTTATTTTTTCTTTTTTTACGGTTTTTTTTTTTGATTAATTGTTGTTTTTGTTTGTTGTTGTCTTTTTGGGATAAATTGTTTGCTTGGCCTAAACAAAAGTCCTTATTGCAGAGCATTTGTACCTTTGTTCTTTCTTCTGGGGTTTTTTGCTGGATAGGGGCGGGGTTTTTTTAGCACAGGATTTCTGTTTCCTGTTAACACATTACACGGAAACCTAAAAAAAAAATATCACGTACACACACATATCTACACACGAACACACCCTTAAGTGGCAGATAAGGGTGGTCACATAAATTCACACACTACTATACACGCCCTTGGTGACAGCTGGGGGATAAACATATATAAATTAAAATACAAGTATTAACCCTTAGGTGCAGATGAGGGTAATACATGCACAAGCACACACACACATACTCACAAACACACACACACACACACACACACACACACACACACACACACACACACACACACACATACACGCACACACACACATACGCACGCACACACACACACAAACAACTGAAAACTTATTAACCTTAGGTGACAGATAAGGTTACAAAACACCAAATTTCACTTTTACACTATCTACCAGTTAATATTACATCGCAGGGATAACTTGTCTGACTTAAACCGCGGCTTGAGAAAACCCTGACCTTAGATCTAGGTATTCACACAATCGGAAGGATTTTTTTGAAAACAATAAACAAGTAAATAAATATCATCAGATTTACATTTACAATAACCGTGCTAAGGATTTGTGGTGTACTTTTTTGTTTCCTGTATTTTTAAATTTTTGTGTGATGTTTTTTAAAGTTTTTAATTTATAATATGAAGTTCTCTGGTGGAAAATTTGTCATTTTCCATTAACATGTTAGCGGTAAGTTTTTAAAATGTTAGTCTTTTTTCTCATGTAACCAAGGTTTTTTTACATTTTGGAAACCTGAAAGGAAATAAATTTTCCGAAAGTCGGGGCTGCTAAAAAATGTTTAAAATTTAATAAGGCATAAAAACCGAATCCCTAATAACCTTCCAGTTGTTTATATATATAATATATATATATATATATATATATATATATATATATATATATATATATATATATATATATATATATATATATATATATATATATAAAATATGTGTTTTTTTTCGTAAGGGTTACGGAAGGAATTACTTAATTGGGAGTGTAGCGGGCATAAGGGCCCTAGAGCTTTGGGCATGCGTTTATAAAAAAATTAACAAAAAGGTTTGATAATTTCTTAATCAAATCTAAATTCTACATTATTCTATTACTGGGAAAATTTACCAATTTTTGTTTAACAAGTTGAAGAGCTTCTTTGAGGGAATTTTTTAAAATTTGGGGTTATCTAGTTTTTTTGTTTTATTTGTTTTATATTTGTATCAGTTTCTAAACATGATCTTAGCAGCACTAATATGTTCTTAATCAGATAATTTTATTGGAGCAAAGGTTTCTGCAAGATTTTATTTTAGCTGAAATTTCGTATATTTTTGTTTTCTAGTAAAGTGTTAGAGTATTCGCGACATCCATTATGTGATTTTTTTTTTTAATAGCTGATTATATATATACATACTTTCATAATTTGAAATCCAGCAATAATGAAGTTCAGAAGCCTAATATCCATATTAACAACTTTAAAATGTAACGATCTTTTGAAACAAACTTTCATTTTTAACTTAACTCAACAACCCCCCAAAAGTTTTTTAAAAAATTGGGCAAAAATTTTTAAATTTTTTATAACCTACATAACAATTTTCATACTTCTGAATCAAGAAATTAAGAGATTCCTGACAAACTTTACCCCCCTCTCACCCCCCTTCCATTCTACCTTTTAGGGTTAATTAAAGTATTTCATTTTTTTGGGTTATCACAAGTCTAATTACCAACTTCCATATTTACAACTTAAAAAATTACAATATTTCTGTACATATAACTTTAGATCATTTTTAATTATTACCAAAAGCCAAAAAACCAACTTTTATATTTCTAAGTCCAGTGATGATGAAGTTCAATACAAACTTTCACCCCCATTTTCCTCCTTTAGGGAGTGAGTTTCCTAAAATTCTTTCCTAGTCTATGGTAAAAGAATTTTCGAAACCGGCCAGTAGTTTCGGAGCTTCTTCAATGCAAACAAACAAACAATCAAATCTTTCCTCTTTATAGTATTAGTATAGATTTAAACATATGAAAATGGCATTCACTGATTGAAAATCAAAAGTGTTTCAATATGCGGATTAGCTTCGCTTGCTATTCTATTCATTTCGCTTTCATCCGAGATGTAATACTGGTACCTTCTGTCGATCAGGCATTGTGAATATGTGCGGTTAGCGCGTTTTAACGTGGATATCGTTTTCGCGGGAAAGTTTTATATTTGAATCTTACAATCAAAGGATTGTAACTTTGATTTCGTTTAAAAAAATTGTTGACAGAAGCGTTATTTAAATATAAAGGGTTATTTTTCGCCGTTAAAAAGTATGTGCAATGTGCTTATTATATAAATAAACTTATTCTCTCTGTATACTTTCAATTCTGTGAATGCCACCCTCTGTTTTCAACCGAATTTGGCATATTGCCACAAACTATAAACCAAAAGTCTTCGTAAAATTAAACAGTTGAATAGCTCCTTAAGATGTTAACGGACGATTCGCAACTCCATACCAAGGTAGAGCTGTTTTATGAGTCTACGGAACATTTAGTTTTGTTAATGTCATCCGGCTCTTCTGGCTATCGTCTATTTCTGTTTATCATAGCCTTGTTTTGTGTTTGATATATTACTACTGTTTTCTCATATTTTATAGTTTTGTTTCTGTTTACATTTTAAATATTTATTTTTGGTTATTAATTTTTTGTAAAGGGTGCCACCAAATGAACAAATGGTAACTTGGTTATTTTTTTAGCAAAAAATATAGAATATGACTCATAGCACCCACTTTTCTTGTAGTATATATTTTATTTATTGTGTTGTTCTGTATAATGTAAAAAATACAGTGATCGGCATATAATAGAAAAAACTTTTTTTTTACGAGCGTGCAGAAATTGGTTCTTCCCACATTATTTTCTGTGTAGAAAGACATTATTTCCGCACCAGGCGGGAAGGTATATTATTTCCACACTAGTGCGGGAAAAGTTTGCAAACGTTAAATGGGGAGTTGAGAACCAGACCGGACATCCAATTAATGACCTAAATGGAAAAAATTGGGTTTAAAAAAATGTGGTTTTTAGGTAAATGTTTTCTGAAATTGGAAATGCATATTAATGCACTATTTAAGATTTTGTGTTCGTTCTGACCAACGAACTCAAGGACTAGAATTAACGCAACGCCAGGTTTTAGGCAGGTTTTGGTATAGTGATCTGTTGTTTTTTGATTTAAAAATGTAAACAAATTGCCAGATCTCAAAAACCAAAATCAGAAATTACCTTGAAAATGTAATACAATTATTCAAAATATTGGTTTTGTGTAATATAGGCAACATCGATTTAAATATACACATTTATTAATATGACAGTTCCAAGCACCACAACAAGCTTATTTTGGAAGCTGCGTGCATCTGTTTAATTTAAACTGATAGTAAATCAGGTGTTGTTCGGCACTTATTCATTTATCTCTTTCTAGTAGGTTGTATTATTTAATAACGTTTTGTAAACTGACTTGATCAACTTAGAACAATTGAGCATCTAAAGTAAATGTCATATCTGTCTGTCATTCTAGATAATAAACAAAAATAGTTTTCCGGTTTAAAATAATTTTAACAATAAAGAATTATCGATTTAAATTTTTTGTGCAATGATAAAATTAAATAAATTTGTTTTTAACGATGGGTTCCAAAAACAAGTTAATATATTGGACAAAGATGAGGTTTATCTAGAATATTTTTGGAACCTTCTAAGAAGTTAAAGCCGTCTACATTAATGTATTTGATGTTTTTCTATTACAATATTAAAAAAAAATAATTAAACCTGTTAATTAGAATTATGACAATTAGAAAAATTTTATATATTTTTTTTCTACTAGCGTGTGAAAGCAGACTTTCCGCACGCAATTTATTTAAAAGTGTCTTTTCCGCACTAGTGCGGAAAAAAATTACTCCGCACTAGTGCGAAAAAGCAAACCCTTGCAATTTCCCATAACAGGTACTTAAAATGTTTTTAATTTGAAGTTTGACTTTGTATAATTCTATTATTGGCATAGTATTCTTTATTTGTACAAATTAGGTAAAATCAACAGAAATATTCACTAAAAATTAATATTGTTTTAAAACCTTGTTTCAAACATCCTGGTTAAATTAAACTTGCTCGTCAGATTTTTCAGTTTTGACCGGTGCCGTGTCCATATTAAAAGATCAAAGTCATTATAAGTCATCGATAATTAAAGTTCTTTAGTACATTCTGATCAGTATCGTCGATTTTGAATAAAAACGTTTCCATGGAGTCTTCTGACGAGGAATTACTGAATCCATTCTCAAAGCAGCCGAATAGTAAATTTAGATTTGTTGAAAGTATGAAAGAAGAAGTTTTATGGAATTATTTGGAACTTGCTAAAAGTAAACCCAATACCTTATGGTCAAGGTATTCCATGTTAAAAAGTGTCATTAAGATCGAAAAGAACATGGATTTAGCAAATATTTAAAGTACATCATTTTTGAAGAAGCAAATTGTTCGACCAAGAAAGCCACAAAATTTTCTCGATTGTTCCATTGTACCGTCTTCTCAGCACAAGCTTACCTTAACGACGACCGGTTCAATTGCACCTCAACGGCAATTCCAACTCTGCAACTTACCCACAACATCTTGCTCTGCGTTCATTTGCAAAATGCTTAGCATTCTTTTACGATAATGTTGTTAATAATAATAAGATAATGTTAAAAATAAATATTATCTAATGGTGTTTAGTTTGACTTTTTTCCACACACTCGTAGAAAAATGGTGTTCCAACACGACGGAAAGTGTCTTTTCCATCCTTGACGGCTTACCCGAACTCCGCTTCGTTCGGGTAACTGCCGTCGCGTGCAGAAAAGTATCACTTTCCGCACTTGTTAGGTAAATAACTATATCAACTCTTTTTTAAGAATTAACAAATTTAATTTAATTTTTAAATGTTGAAATAACACATGAAAATATACTTTAATTTTTTGAGAGCGAAGATATTTTCGATAAGAAAAAATCGATGTGGACCATTAATCTATAACTACTTTTGAATTTTAGCCTAATTGATCCAAAAAAAAGTATAATTTTACGATTGTCTCTTTAAGTAATTTGAGTAATTTTAAATGCTTCATAAAATTTTAAAATTTTATAAAGCGGGTAATTTAAAGAGGTAAGACTTATTTTAATTTTTGAATGGAAGGTTCTGCTCTTAAATTATATTTTTTCTTCTGAAGAAGTTTCTCAAATAATTTTTTTTTATAGTTCAAAAGTAAAGGTAGTTTTCTTGGGTATTTTGATCGACTTAAGGTTTATTTAAACTTTGAATAGGGTTTTATGAGTTTAAGATTATGAAGAGATGTTTATCATAATCAATATTTTTTTAAGATATAGGAAATAAAACAATTGTCCATAGGGATCGACAATTTTGCCGACCACTGTATATTTTCTTTCTGCCACCAACTTCTTAAAGACAAACTAATTGAAAACAATTATCCAAAAATAATGCAATTATTGGCCAAACAATGTTCATTACCGGAACAAACCCAAGAGAAACCAAATCAAGTAATGCTATTGTTTTCTTAATTTGTTATAGACCCCTTTTTTTTCTTCTTAAATCAACGACCCTTTTTCCCCAAATTTCCATTTAAAATTTGGGTTTAATCAAGAAAGCTAAGAGTGGTGGAAAACGCTATTCTTCAGAACTGGGGAACACTTTTCAGGCCGGATCTCATTTAGAATACCTACAGAGTATACAGATTAGAAGCTGATGTGGCTATGAGTACAATGTGTTTGTGCTAAATAGATTCTTTCTCGAAAGTAACGGCCACCATGTTAAATGACTCTTGGTTTTTGTGGAATCGCTAATAAAAATAAGCGTTTGCAGACTTTTTTGGCGACAGCGGGGATGATTATAACTAATGCATTAACGTGGACAAGATTTTCAGTGTCTAATTTAAAAAATAATCAAAAGACTGTAAAAGATAGAGCATTACCCCCGCTCTTTTTTTCATATCATGCTTAAAACTGAATATGAGAAAAAAGAGTATTTTCATTAGCAAAACTATGAATATGATTGTGAAACAGAGAAGGTGGTTAATGTGCAGAAGAATTATAGTTGGTGTCAGTCCTAAGCACATGAAATGTTAAAGGTACACTGAGTGCAAATATTAAGAAATTAAATAGTACAATAGAGAATCCATATTTAAAACTTTGTACAGCCGATTTTATTTTTTACGATAAAATGTTAAATGCTATCTTAAAGTTAAAGTCAGGTTACGTCAATGAAACTGAACAAAAGAAAATTACTGGCTTCGACAGCAATTTCAACTCTGACATACGGATAGATATACCGGGTGTTGCTCCGTCGAGCGGGACATAGGGAATCCCATGTAAATTTTTGAGTGGTCCAATATTGGCTCCCCTAATTATTTTAGAAGAAAATATTATTAGGATTTTTTAAAGAGCACGAAAAGTTGTACCCAGTGTACAAATTTTAGCTCTTCTCAGTCCGCCAGCTAAGAGATAAATGCTAAAATAAGTTACGAATCTCCTATCTTCTTACGCGCCCTGTATTATTAGAAGTTTATAATAAAATACCAGAAAAATTATTTAACCTCTTACTCTCAAGTTGTCAAATCAATGTCACATCATTTTTAAATAATGAACTGCTCAAATCAAGAAAAAATCACTATTATAAAATGGTTTTATCAGGGAAATAGTTATCGAAGAGTAGCGGACATGTTAGCAGCCTATTTTCCCAATAGGCCAATACCAAGTAAATCGACAATAGAACGGACGATTAAAAGATTTGAAACTACAGGCACAGTAATCAATAATTGCAAATGTGAAGAAAATCGACGTGAAAATCAGAGACAAATTGTACAAAACGAGAGGATTTAGACGTGATACTCTGTGAGGAGGCCGAAGGAAACATTAGCACGAGACAACTGGAGGACATTACTGGACAAGACCACACCACAATATCTCGAATTTTAAAAGATGTAAATACCACGCTTACAAGTACGAAAGACACCAAGAATTAAGAGACGAACATACGACGACAGGAATTTTGCTTTGAGATGATGGAGAGGACAAACACTGACAGAGGTTTTTTACAAAATATTTGCTTTACTGACGCACTTTTCATTGAAACGAACCCAACATTCAAAATTGCCGGTACTGGAGTAACGAAAACCAAAATCGATTTGTTGAGACAAGGACTCAATATCCACAAAAAGATTAATGTTTTGGCGGGAATTTTCGGCCACCATATCCGGACCATTTTCCATGACCGAAATTTGAATGCGAGTACTTTCTGGAACTTTAAGAGAACAAATTTTGCCTGCTTTGAACAACCTTGCTCGTGAAAATTAAGAGATTTGGTATCAAATGCATGGTGCCCAGCACACAGTACCAGAGCTGTGCGCGAATACTTGAACAACGCATTTAATAACGACATCATAGGCCCGAACCACGCAAAATCTTGGCCAGCCAGGTCTTCGGATCTTTCGCCAAACGATTTTTTCATGAGGACATTTAAAAACTAAGCTATACCAATAAAAAATATGAAAATTTAGACCAGCTAAGGAATGCTATTTCCGCTGAATGTGCCAGAATATCGATGTACAACTAGCCAACGTAAGAATGAGTTTATAATCGTTTGGGTTATTGTCTGGCAGTTAATGGAGAAATATTTGAGCATTTGATTAAATCCTGATATTTTCGTCATAAATTGATTTCTAAATGTAGAAAAATTTGTTATTGTCTTGCGTAACTGTGAGTGCATGTGTTGGAATTAGCTAAACTAAAATGAAATGCGAGGATTCTTTTGAAATTTCCGTATAAAATTGTTCAGTTTTGGCAATAACATTATAAATTAATGATCTAAATTGTCACTGATAAATCAATATGGTGTTTTTATTATTGATTTCTAGAGTACAGGGTGCATACTGAGATACTACGTTGCAGAAGTATTTAAGCAGTTTACTCTTTACTGGTTGGTTGAAAAATGCTCAAATTTTCATGTTGGGTGGAACTTATTGTGCTTTTCAATAAATCCTAATAGCATTTTTTTCTAAAATAATTAGGGGAGCCAATATTTGACTACTTCAAAATTTACATGGGATTCCCTATGTCCCGCTCGGCGGAGCAACAGCCGGTATACAGCGAAAACACTATGCTGTTTTTTGCTATTAAAAACGATAAATATTATAAGTTTATTTTTAAAATTATTTTAATAACCTGACATTTAAATAAAATACAAATATAATGGCAAAATAAGTACAAAAGATAAGCAATCTATTACATCTAAGCCAGGATAAAATATTCCGAAGCCCTTAAACCACAAAACGACCTGCCGGACTATCCCAAAGGCATTACGGAAACACCTCTGCAAAACAATTTTACAGACAAATTTCCTTAACAACTATCCCTATTAGCCTTCCACTGGATATGAAATTTCACTTAACTACTACTACCCTTACATTACTTTACATGTAAGGGCAAAATTTGGCCCTAACGACGTCATCAATGGCTGTCGGCCGTTGATTGGTGCATGCAAGATGTTCCTCGGGACTGCATAATTTGATTTTAAGTTTTAGATAAAGGGAACAGGGAACGGGATGTCTGATGAGTTTTAATGTTTAGTTTTAATTACTGAACATAGATTGTTGTTTAGAATACAATGTCACTAAATATATAGTGCCATTCCTTAAATTGGAATAAATTTAGTAAATCAACAAGTTATTGTTTTTAATATGTTAAATTTTGGTAATTGCTTAAAATCGCGGCCCCACTTTTTTGAGATATAAAATCACCATGATTATTTTTTTTTGAGTTGTTAACAGAGATGTCAAAACTTGAAGTACTTGAAGTAAAAGTACTTTTCTGTACTAAAAGTATTTTACTCAAAGTTCTTTTTATTACGAAGTGATTGTACTTCATTAATTTATATTAAAATACTTGAACTTTTACTTGATTTGACCAAGTAAATTACTTGAAGTATTTTTCTAAGTACTTGAAGTATTACGATGTACTGGAAGTAAAAAAGTACTTTAAGTAAATAAGTAGTACTTGAAGTAAAAAGAAATCAATCAAGTATTCACCAAGAATGGTAAAATTACAATTATTTTTTAATATCTTTAATAAAATAGGTACTTTAAAAAAATATCAAAATATTGTATAAATAGAAGTTCAAAAATTTTTGGAAAATATTTTTTATTTGTTTCTAACACCACTTTAAGATACCTGTATTTAAAATTTTATTTTACAATCTATATATCTCGCCACTTTCTTCACTTCTACCAGCTTAATTATTTTTTTAAATACGGAAGCAACTTGTTTTAATTAATACTTATAATACTAAAGGTTTATGACTTTAGGGTACGTGCATTAGTTTAACATACGTTTGTTGTTACAGAAAAAGAATGATGATTTATTAAAAGGGTAAAAGTGCAGAAAATATTGGGTTAATCGATGGTTTTATGAGGTCATAAGGTTATAAAATCTAAAATAATGCATTCGGATCAAATTAAAAACTTATATTGGACCTTCAAATCCGAAAAGTTTTCCAAAAAATTACCTTTACTAAAAAATCTCAATACATACATCACAATAACAAACTTTACAGGTAAGGTAAGTCGTTAAATTATCAAAGTATACATTTTCTTTTGCGCTTATACATTTTAGACTATCATTTAACTTGATGTAACTAAAAAAATGCTAGTCAAGTATAACTACTTTTACTTCCAGTACTTTATTTACTTTATTTACTTTGGTTTACTTCAAGTACCTACGTTATTTTACTTTAAGTAAGATACTTGGGTAGTACTTCAAGTGCCTTTTGAATTTTTTTGGAAAAGAAAGTACATTTTATCGAGTACTTGTATTTGTCTTTGAAGTACTTTTTAAAAAAGCATAAACTTCGTACTTGTACTTGAAGTACTATTTGAGAGTACTTTGACAGCTCTGGTTGTTAAATATTTTTTTATTCTAAAGTTCATCAAAAATAAAATAATTTAAAAAAATTAAAAAGTCAATTTTTTAAATTAAAAAAAAAAAAATTGAAAAAATATTTGAAAATCTAAAAATTGTTATTTTGGATATTTTTATAAATTACTTGTTGTTACACGTAGAATATAAAATGAATCACTAGAAATTGCTAAACTTAAATGGGTGTATTTTATTAACGAAAAACTTGAAAAATACCCATTTTTTTATTAACAAAATAAAAAATAACACCGATTTTTTTTTGTATTATCCTTAAAAGATTTGTAAATCAGCCGTAATATAGAACAAAATAAAAAAAAAACAGGTCAATATCTCTATTTTTCGATTTTTTATGTCCAAAAATATATGGGGCACAATTCTTATAATTACCTAAACTTTTATTTGGTAAATAAAATAAACAATATACAATATTTAAAAGAAATTCAGTATGTCCACGGAAAAGGTGTTGAAGAGAAAAAACTTTTTTATTTTTGATTTTATCGAAAAAAGCTCTTGATAATAAACTTTGCTACTTCTAAAAGTAAGATTGGGATAGAAAGATTTAACATATTTTATACGCGGTGTTCAGAAAATTGAAAAAACTTAAAATGGTACAAGAGTAAAGTGCATTTATTTGAGAAGATATGGAAATAAGTTACTAGAAAAAGTTGTTTAAAATTAAAAGGTAGTCTCTAATACCAATTTTCGAAAAAATCGGCCTACTTTTATTTATTTTTGATTAAAATTTCATTATCAATTAACTAATTCCAGTGCAGAGTAAAGTGCATTTATTTGAGAAGATATGGAAGTAAGTTACTAGGAAAAGTCGTTTAAAAATAAAAGATATTTCCTAATACCAATTTTCGAAAAAATCGGGCTACTTTTATTATTTTGTAATGAAAATTATTTTAATATTTATTAACTAATTCCAAATTAACAACTTATTATTGTATTAGTAGGCGTTGATAGTGACAAGCTTTATCGACACTTCGCTTTTATAATTCATCAGCCGCAGTATCGTCAGCTTTAAATGCTTACTTAACAGCAAAAAATTTGATAAAATTGATATTAAAAATTTAAAATGATATTAAAATAAATTTAATCACAAATAAATAAAAGTAGTCCGATTTTTTTGAAAATTAATATTAGAGACTACCTTTTAATTTTGAACAACTTTTTCTAGTAACTTATTTCCATATCTTCTTAAATAAATGCACTTTACTCTTGTACATTTTAAGTTTTTTCAGTTTTCTGAACACCGCGTATAAAATATGTTAAATGTTTCTATCCCAATCTTACTCTAAGAAGTAGCAACATTTGATATCAAGAGTAGCTTTTTTCGATAAAATCAAAATAAAAAGTTTTTCCTCTTCAAGACCTTTTCTGTGGACATACTGTATAAATAAACCTGAACGCACAAAATCCCCTCCAAACCTGTCTCTTCCCAAAAGATACCCATAACTGAAGTGGCGTTACCTCTTTGGATCGCAAGACTTATTTTCTGAATTATAAAGCCAAGAGATTTATCAGAAAATTTTTTGGGGGCTATGTCCCGGACCAGGCTCTTGGCTTCATCGCCCCAGGAACCATAAGTCTCGACGGAAAAAGGTACAAAAATTGTTGGTTTAGAAATTCACTATATTTTTTGCGTTTTTTATATTCACAATCAGCAACAATTCAAGCTGCACCTGATGATTTAGATGTTCTGTCTATAAAAGAATTCGATAAAGTGTGTGAAGTTGTAGCATCCCAAAGTAGATGTTTACCACGTCTCCATGGGATCACAGTTATTCCTTTATTTTTAAGTTATCTTTTGAAAAAAAATCTCGGATCCGTCAATTAGTAGTTTGAGTCGCGCTCTTTTCCATGAAAGAAATATTTATACAGTATGTCCCCAATTACGAGATATGATGTTATCGATGATTCTTTTAAATCGGAAGCCAAATTTTTTAAGAGTATTTTTAAAATGAATAGAGTTTATTATGAAATCAATTAAGAACAAAAATTTGTTTAATAATATTCTGTCGTTGCAAAAAATGTAAATAAAATATAAACTATCTTTATACTTAAATTAATTTTAAATAAGGAACTATTTTGTAACAGCAGTTTTATATTTGGTTATAGTTCTTGGGTGCCTAAAAATAAAAATAATACAAAATGCTATTAAATTCAGGCTTGCATTTTTTTAAATGAAGTCTATTTTCTCTACATTTTTAAAAAAATGTGTGAAGAGCATTTTTGTAGGGGATAATTCATCGGTTTATGGGTAAAAGTCACTATCAGTAACATTTATGGTTTAGGAACTATCAATGATTTCATACAAAAATTCCGATGAAGAAAAAAAAAGGGTTAATATTAAGTTAAATATTTTACTAGAAAGGTTTAGTAGTCATAAAGAGAGTTGGTTAGCTGTTTTATATAACCAGAACATTTACGAAAGCTAATGGGGTAGTTTAACTACCTTTTAAAAAAATGTACTTTTACCTTTAAACCAACGAATAATTTTCTATCAAAATGGTACCTTGTACAGTTAAAAACCCATTTTTTGTAAAATAAATGTAAAACACAAGTTAACAAAAATCCAAGAGTTTTTTATTTTCAGATTTTTGTCCAAAACTTCTTTCTGGAAAAATATGGGTATAGGCATTGCTTTGGAGAAAAAAAAAGCTAACGACAAAACTTTTATAATGAGCGAAATGAAAGAAGATGATGGAGATTTGATTCGTGATAAAATTTTGCAAAAATCTAATGATACTCGTAGCCCAGAAAACAAAGCTATAAAAAGTGCAAAACCTCGCAATTTTTTCAGAATGCATAGATTTGCATGAAAACTTGGGATTAAGCTTAACTTACCCTCCTCTTTAAAATCTATATTATACCAATAGGCGCTCTTTATTTTTTAGGGGTGAAAACTACCCTTTATTGCTGAAACCAATAAAACTATACATTTAAGCTTAAGTTGAGTAAAATTTGACTCAAGTAAGTTGAAACAATAGTATTTTGTTTCTTTAAAACTTTAATTAAAATATTTCAGCCCTTTAAAATCAATTTCTATTATAATTTAAAAAAATATATATTTACCCTAAAAAATTAATATATTATCACAGTGTTTTGCATGAAAATTTGGGATTGAGCTTAACTTACCCTCCTCTTCAATCAAAATCTCCTTTATGCTGAAGGTCGTTTTTTTATTTTTAGGGGTGGAAACTACCCCTTATTGCAAAAACTTTCATAGCTTTTATATTAAAGCTTAAGTCACATAAAATTAGGCTCATGTAAATTAAAAAATAAGCCTTCAATTCTTTAAAACATTATTTAATATATTTCAACCCTTAAAAATTAACCCTTATAATGATTTATTAAAAAAATTGTTTACCCTACAAAAAATTAGCACTATTGTCACAGAGTTGTAATTAAAAAATCTGACAGCTCAAAAGTATTACTAATTTAATTTTGTAATTTTTTAATCCTTAAAAATTCACCCCTTATAATACTACAATGCCAAAAATAGTACAAAACCGTGTAGTTTTAAAAAATTGCATCGAATCACTTTTAAAATGCTCCAAAAATTGATTTTTTAAGCATAACTCATTCAGTTTTTGTGATAAACAGTTTTTTAAAAAACCATTTTGTTGGTTTTTTAAAGAGCTATAAGTTCCTATATATTTAAACCGTTTAAACGGGTGAGTTTAAAGGGCTGAAACAAGATAGTGCTTGTCTATACCCACGCGTTTTAAACGTTTATATCTCACCTAATTTTCGTCATACAGTAAATTTTAATAAAACAAATTGTTATTTAAATAGCTACACTTTAATACTCTAGTAATTTTTACGTATCTTCCTTAGTTTTTAAGTTATTTTGAAAAAAGGTCATTGTTTATTAAAATTCTAAAATTTGACTTTAACTTGCAGCTCCATTATTTTTAATTTTTCAATTTAAAAAGGGCTACGGCGATTTTAATTGGGGTGGAAGTTAGGGGATTGTTTTCGAAGATTTTCGCACTCAAAAAAATTTGGTCTTACCTTATTTTAATCATACCTCACTAAATTTTTGTAATATCTACCTTTTTTTTAAGAAAAGTCTTTATAAATGCTTCAAAAAAGTTATTATTTATTTTCCTCGAAAAATACGTATATTTTGCGTTATTTGCCTTTGAAACTGTGAAATTTTGTGTTTGATGACCAACAGCTAACTTTTAAAAAACCACAACTTGGTTTGTATTGGTCCCACAGCAATTACAAAAAAATAATTTTATTCGTTTTCTTAAAAGCTACAATTTTGTTATTTACGTTTTTTTAATAAAATGCATACTTATCGACTTATCTCCAAAAAACCGATTCAAAACCTTGATTTTATCGACGAAAAACTCCGACTCTTGACCGCGAATAACTCGAAAAGTATGCATTTTACAAAAAAATGCATACATTATTTTTTGCTTAGAAATCATTTTTCTATCGATTTCTGTGGTCAAAATATATAAAAAAAATATCACCCCGAGATGGTTTGGCAACCACCCCCAAGGTAAAGGCGCCTTTCGGCATAATATAGATTTTGATTCTTGGACTCGCTTTCTACTGTCAAAATTTCAAGTCATTCTATGCATTTTAAAAAATTGAGAGGCAAAATGGTTCGTTTCCTGGACTATGAGGCTAAAGGTTAGTTTTTATTACTGGACTCAATACTGTAAAATTTCATTTTCCCGACTAAAACCAAGTATCTAAAAGTGAGTTTTATAGTACAGTATGAAATAAACCATTTTACATTAATTTAACTCATACACTACGAACTTTACTTTCCAATTAATTTAAAAATAAATTTAGGCCAATAAACGTATGGATGATTGAAAAATTCTTAAGTTACCGTACTCGCATTCGAAAATAATCTAATTAATTAGTTTAAAAAAGCAGGAATTCAGGATATAACCCCACTTAATCAAAATTCAAATAAAACGCGCCTCCAGAGAGCAATGCTAATAAATTTCTCCGGCCAGCTCCCACTTCTGAACAACTGGAAAAATCTGCAAAAACGGTTTAATTAAAAATCATAAATGCACGGCATGATTCAAATTAATAATGTAATGAACCCTTGTACAGGTTAATTAATCCAACACCCCGGATATTTTGCACCTTTCGCATCTGGCCTTTGTCGGGAGGCGCGATGGGGTAAAATTAATTAATATTTGTGGAATGCACCCCTGTAGTGTCGCCTTTAAATGAGAAAACTTGATAAATAAATGCTTCTTAATAATAATAATTACATTATTGTGGAATAATATCTCTAATATTTAGTGCTCAGCTTTTTGGCCACACTTTGCTAATTGAGTGTTATTATTAAAGTGCCTTTGTCCTAGCCACATTATAAATTCGGCCGTTTTTTAAAATGGCTTGCCACTTTATAAAACTTGGCCATATTCTAAAATAATTGTTTAGTTTGAATTGTTTTATAATGCGGCTAGTGCTTTTAGCCATTTTATAAACTGGCCGATCAAATACGAGCCACATTCTAAAATAGATGATTATGATAAAGAAAATTTACAATTTAAGGAGAAAAACCTAACGACAACTAACCAAAAACTAACCAGAACTAGGTAATAGTTAGAAAGTTGTTGTTAACGGTCAAACCACGTAATATACATTTATTACCACCCAAATAGGATGCATTGGGGACTGTAAACAACAATTTCCAAATTATTACCTAGTTCTGGTTAGTTTTTGGTTAGTTGACGTTAGGTTTTCTCCTTAAATTGTAAAGTTTCTTTATCATAATCATCTATTTGAAAATGTGGCTCGTATTTGATCGGCCAATTTATAAAATGGCTAAAAACACTAGCCGTATTATAAAATAATTCAAACTAAACGATTATTTCACAATTTAGCCGCGTTTTATAAAATGGCTAGTCATTTTAAAAAACGGCGGAATTTACTATGTGGCTACGACACTTTCTTGAACTGGATACCCAACTAGAAGTGTAATTGTATTTCTGAAATGGTTTAAGCTTTACCTCAAAATATATTGCCTTTCCAAAAGCAAAGTGACACAAGTTTAAATAATTTTTTCTTCTTGGGTTTACTTAATTAGGAAGATTCTCGATGTTTCTTTTATTCTTCTTTTATTATTTTTGACGTTTTGTCATAAAAAGGTTTATTAATGGTTAAAATTTGAATACTATGAATATTAAAAAAGATTCTATAAACTGAAATTTTATAAATATATTCTAAAGTTTTGTGGCGGATTTATGTTTCAGTATGTTTTCCTTGGGATACTCGCCCTACCACTTTTTGGAAAATGGGACCTCTTCGGTCTGGGTCCCGTTGCAGATCGCCTGCAACAGAAAAAGAAGAAAAACCCCCCAAAAACCCAAAAATCAAAAATTTTAATCTACGTTTCGATGGCAAGTCGGCCACCGTTGTCAAGATGAAACTAAAAGACAAAAATTTAACTAAATTTTAAGAAATTTTGCTCTAAAAATCAGGTTAGCAAAATCTGATAGCTTTTTACTTTTTATGACGTTCCGTCATAAATGACATTAGGTTATTTGACTGGTATTTATTTATAGTTTTCAAAAAAAGGTGGTATGGTGTGTTAATTGATTTTAAGTTTACCTGAATTTACTTCAGCATCAAGCATAGGTAACATGTATTATTAACATTTATATGTAGATATTGATGCTACACATGTATCTTTATTTAATAAAATAAATGCACTTTCTTTTTTTTTTTTTTGATGTGACTGTTTTTGTGTTAGCTTAAATGTGACACCAAAATATGGTTAAATTTTTACGGATCTGACGCCAATTTTTATGAATTTTTGCATCCAAAGCTTGTTTTGGGGCGCTGATCACGAAGCTAAATCAGTTTTTTTCGGCAACCTCTGGGTTTTGAGTTATGAGGCCTCCAAGTGAGCTAACGTGAAATTGGACATTTTTCCAAATTCCTCCTTCTTGAAACTGATTACCATCAAAAGGGAACATACACTGATTGAGCACTTATATATTAAACGAATACACTAAAATTTACGAAAGTTTGTTGCTTATTTTTAGTAAAAAACACCTCAAGTAAATCCAGTTTTTTATTTTTTTTAGAACTTAATTTGGAATTAGGAAACCAGTTGTACTTACAAGGTAAAGAAAAGTGGATTTATTTGAGGTGATTCTTACTGAAAATAGACAAGAAATTATTGAGCGTTCGAGTGTTTTTGTTTAATATATAAGTGCCTAATCAGTGTATGTTCCCATTTGATGGTAATAAGTTTCAAAGAGAATTTTGAGGATTAGTCCACTCGAAGGCCTTATAACTCAAAAACCAGAGGTTGTCGAAAAAAAAACTGATTTTAGATTTGTGATCAGTACCCGAAAAAAACTTCCGTAAGCAAAAATTCCTGAAAATTGACGTGATATCCGTAAAATCAAATTTTAACCAAAATTCTTGCAAAGTTACTTTTATTTTTTTTTATTTAAATAAATCTTGATAACGGTCCAGACTTGCCACCGAAGAGTGAATAATTGTTTCTTATTTTTGTTTTTTTTTCTGTTTCAGGCGATCTGCCAGTTCATAGGGGTCACTCAAGAAAAAAATTAACGTTATCTATAAAAGGATTTTCCTAAGAGAAGTGACCTTTTTGTTGTGACTGTTTTTATGTAAGCTTTAATTAACCTACCGATTAAAATGTAAGATGGAACACGACATAACTCTAAAAATAGCCCATTTGTAGTTATTTATTTTGACAAAAAGAAAAAATCTTTGATCTACTCTGCTGCAAGAACAAGATCGCGCGTTTGGCGCAATGTTCAGAGCCGTTTTTCACAGTTATTGCCAAACTTATATGAAAATTAAAGAAATACAAGTTGTAGAATGAAATTTTAAGTTTAATTATCCGTTTACTTAATTAAAATCGAACAATACAGGTAATATGCTAAATCCAAAATATCTCTACAAAATATTTACACTGCGATTCTTTAGCCTGTTTAAACAACAAATTATAAATACTTAATCATTTTCCAAATGATCAGCTTTTAAATTTTAAAAGGATCCAAGTTTTGATTAAAAAAAATGACCATTTTAACGTTTTTCTGACTTTTCTCTGTGAACGAGGTACCGATAAGGTTTTATATAAAAAACTTTTTCGCGTTTTCGCGTCTTTACACAAGCCCTATTGATTATATAGCTATTACATTTTTTTTAACTTGGGACAGTCCACGAAGGCCAAAGCCTAAGTACTAACGTCACGTGGGTGTCTGAAGTGTAGTAAGACCTAAATATTTGTAACAGGTTTCATAGTCTGAACACTCTAGAGATGAAGGAACAAACAAAATGGGAAGTTCGGGGTTTCTCGAGTTGAACTGTAAAAAGATGCATAAAAGTGGCACTACGTATTGCTCTGTTGGAAGCTGCCAGAGAAGGAGTTATACTGGCCAGCTCCTAGAAGCAGAAGCCGTAAAAATGTTAATAAAGGAGCGACAGATCCCCTACAGCCCGTCGATGAGCAAGAGAAGAAAGCTTTCTTGTAAGAGTGGAATTTTTAATAAAAACAAACAGCTCTTCTTTTAATGTAATCAAGAATGCTAAGAGGTGTAGAAGACGCCATTCGATTTAAGGGACAATAAAATAGGCAATTTTCGTACTTCATATTTAGTATAAGAGTTAGGTTCTACCTACAGAGCAAGGTATACTGAGAAGAAAGGCATGAGATCCTCCCTCCCAGGTTTATTACATGCATAAGTGGCACCACGAGTTGTTCTGTTGGAAGCTGCCAGAGGAGGAATTATATGGCCAACTTTTTGAAGCAGAAACCGTAAAAATACCTACAAAAGAGCGACAGATCCCCTATAGCTTGTGGGTGATCAAGAGAAGGAAGCAAGGAAGTGTGGTAAGAGACGCCATTCCCTAGAACAATATTCAAAAGAGGGTCTGATCTGTGATATATACAGAGTAAAGTTAACTATTTTAGGGGATACTTCTATTTTGCTCTATACTGAGCTATATATTTACTATAAATTAAAACAAACTGTTAACTTCTACAACAACTGCTTTATGCTTTACATCATTACAGTATTTACCGTTTTATCACCTTACAACAATACAATTAAATAATATTCCATAAAAATTTTCAATAGTCAATAAAGACATAAAAGTAAAATTTTATTTGCCAGTGTAGCACAAGCACACGAGGGTCCATTACAAAAATTACGAAACATGTCATGACGTAAATCATTCAGGACGTAAACTTTTTAATTTAGGACCTTTTTAGTGATCAATAAACCATCTTTTGAAGACTTTATTGGGTAGTTTTAGATTTTAGCATACTATAACTAAGCATGGCCCGAACAAAGAGCAGTAAATAAAAGAATTATCGTTAGGGGAATTAGTTTTAGTTGTTTTTTATGTATTTTGTGCGTGATGACGTTTCATTAAAGGATAATTGGGCAACGATTTGTTCGATTTGATTAAATTTTCGTAAAAGGATTGCTGCGAAAAGAGCCAGATTTTCAGGTAAAAATACGCTGGACAACAATATTAAAATTAATAAAAAAGATATAACAAATTTTAGCTTAATATATTTGGTTTATTTCTTAGATTTTACTTTAATTAAATGTGCAAGAATTTGCACATTTAATTAAAAAAAAATTAAAAACTCTAAATGAAGTTACTTAGACGTTAATGGAGACAGTTTAGAGATAGTAGTTTGTATAAAATCCATGGTTGTCCTAAGTTAATTCGTTCAAAAAGAGGCATATTTTTGCAAATTTTTTGGACGACACAGTTGAAGTCTATTTATTAAAACTAGTGCTACATTAAAGTATAACATCCGAAGAATATTAAGTATAATTTTCATGAAAAATTTTCAATATCAAAAAGCAAAAGTAAAATTTATTTGCAGTCTTACACAAGGACGAGGGTCCATTACAAAATTGAACATGTCATGACGTAAATATTCAGGACGTAAACTTAATTTAGGACCTTTTTAGTGATCATAAACCATCTTTTAAGACTTTATTGGGTGGTTTTGATTTACATACTATAACTAAGATGGCCTGAACAAAGAGCAGTAAATAAAGAATTATCGTTAGGGAATTAGTTTTAGTTGTTTTTTATGTATTTTGTGCGTGATGACGTTTCATTAAAGGATAATTGGGCAACGATTTGTTCGATTTGATTAAATTTTCGTAAAGATTGCTGAAAAAGCCAGATTTTCAGGTAAAATACCCGACAACTATTAAAATTAATAAAAAGTATAACAAAATTTTAGCTAATATATTTGGTTTATTTCTTAGATTTTACTTTAATTAAATGTGCAAGCACCAACTTCTTTTGTACAGGGTTCTTCATGATAGACTTCCTATTTTGATATTGAAATAAATTCTATATGAGATAAGTCAGAACGTTTTTTTATATTATTTTCTTCTATGGCCTTTGGGATTTGAATCAACATATTTTTAATCGAGTAGGACATGTCACAAAACTAGAAAAAAATGATTCTCGTAAAAGGTCATTTTTCTAATAAAGCATCAAACGAGGTTTGAACACATAATTTAATGTTTAGTTTTAATTCTCATGGATTATTCAGTTTAACAACGAGTTTCTTTGCGTGAAAACATAAAGAGTAACTTAATAAAAGAAGATGAAGCAACAGTACATACCGCTGAAAATTCCAAAAGAGTTCTGCGAGAAGTATTTAATAGCCGACTCATTTCACTATTTGGTGATTTAAATTGGCTTTTGAGGTCCCCGCACTTAACTACACCAGACTTTTTTCTGTGGGGCTATTTAAAGTCAAAAGTTTTTGCAACTCGTCCTGAAAACATTCAAGATCTTTAAGTCCGAATTGCTGAAGAGGTCCGGTGAATAGATCAGGTTTTTCCTCATCGTGTCATGAATCACTTTTTGTCAAATCTTGAAAAATGCATTGAAGTTAATGGCACTTATTAAATGATGTAATTTTTAAAAGTTTGGATAAGTCGTATGTTATAGTAAATCCCAAAGAGTGAATTGTAATTAAGTGTAATAAAATATTAGTTATTATTAAGTTTTAACAATTTTACTGAGCAATTAAAATGGGTAGTCTATTAAAGTGGTGCATTGAATTAAAATAAAATCAAAATGTTTTACTCTAAAAAGAAAAAAATATTATATTTCATAGGTTTTTCCATAACGAAATCAGAAAACTAGTAGATTTTGTACAGACTGTGATAAATTTTGACAAATTTAAAACCAAAATCCTGACATAAAATGTTAATTTTAATAATAATGACTTTACTTTAAAGTTCCAAAGTTACTAAAATAAGTATAAAGTATGTTTTCTTCTTAAGTTTTAAAAGTTCTTATAATCGCCTTAAACCCAGCTAATGCATCCTTAATAAAATCATTTTCACGGCTGTCACTTGCAAATTTTACGTTTCAGACGAAAAATATAAGCAAGAAATGAGTAGAAAATAAACGTCTGGGTTATTCTTTTGTAATTAATTAGTTTCATAAGAATAATGAAAATTCTTCTCGAAACACTGGCGTACGATCAATATTTTATTCAATGAAGTAACAGAGATAAAATATAATTAAAAAATACTTTTGACACTTTGTTTTAAATACAATCAATCTGTTTTTTCACTAGTAGGGTTTTTAATCGGGATCAAGATCCCGTTCCGAAAAATAATATTAGGCTAAATCCCGGGCTCCTGGGATACAGAGATCCCGGGATTTGGTATTTAATTTCGGGATCTCCGTATCCCAGGAAGCCACGTTTGACCCTATTAATATTATTTTACAAAATCTAACATTAGCAATAGCAAATAAAAACCACAAAAATAAAAAAAAAAATTTTTTTATACCGTTACGTATTATAGGATAGGTATGTGAAAAATCAAGCCACACTTAAAACTTAAAAAAAAAACAAATCCTTTTTACGTTTTCCTTCGTAAAAACAAATAGGCCCTTAAAAATATGTTTTTTTTTATCTTGAGACAATCCACATTCTTAGTACTAACGTACTGTGAGTGTCTTAAGTGTGATAAGGAGAGTTAATTTACATGGGACTTTTTTTTTGGTATGATGGCCTTACAAACTGGTGTATTGGCCAATACACGGGACTTATATTTTAAGATTTAAAGAAGAAGGGAAATTATCTGTGGGTAGCGGGTTCCATAGGCTGGAAACTCTAGGGATAAAGGAATGAACAAAGTGGAGAGTACAGGGCCTTTCAAGTTGAATTGTATTGGGAGCTGCCAGAAAAGGAATTATACTGATCATCTCCTCAGAGCAAAAGCCGTGAAAATACCTATAAGGAACGGATAGTTTTCCTACAGCTCGTCGGTGGGCAAGAGAAGGAAGCCTTTCTGTAAGCGTGGGATTATTGATAAGACGAACAGCTTCTCATCGAATGGAATTAAGAATGCTAAGAGTTGTAGGAGACGCCATACCCAGAGATAAGAACAATATTCTAAAGAGGATCTGATCGGAGACATATACAGAGTATACACATTAAAGGAGAGAAATGAATCTACGGGTAAAAATAAGTCACTTAAGTGCAATCAAAGTTTGGTAGTAAATGTAACTACCGAAGAAAAGGTTCTTTTAGCTTTTACACTTGTAGGTGGTAGTACCAGTAGGTACTTGCAACACTGATGTAAATATAAGCCTTTTAAAACTTAACTAAACTATGCTTATTAGGTAATATTTCGTTTTTAATTACGTTAAGAATATACAGGCCTATCATAAGTAAAAAACTACACGAGAACCATCAAGAACAAAATGAAATTTTAAAATTAAAAGAAATCGGGATTTTCGAGATTGCCATGCTCAATCCCGGAAATTTCGGGACCAAAAATATGCTGGGATACTGGGATTTCGAGATCCCGGGATCCCGGATTTTAAACCCTATTTACTAATAACGATTGTTCAATGTTAGAAATAATGCTCTGGTTAAATAAAAAAAAATATCGAAAATTATTCCTAATTTGTTTTAAAAGATTTAATAAAAAACCTTTTTTATTTTATTACAACAAATTTGAATAAAAAACTCTTGGAATATTTTTTTATTCTGGTATATCACAAAAAAGGCTTAAATTAAAGTACATACCGTGAATGTCTTTACTCAACTAGGAGGTTGTTTATCAACAAGGGTCTTTAAGTTTTGGATATTTGGAGGAAATGAAGAGAACTCTACAGGAACCTTTCTTGCAACTGTTCTTTGAATTGAATAAATAAAACTAAAAGTTAAACAAGACGCCATTTTTTAACATGAAAATAGCATGGCAGTGTGACCAAAAGCATGTTTTTTTTTTCGTCAGTCTGTCGGTGCGTTTGACCCTTGGCGCGATAGCTTCAAAAAGAAGTAAAATTTTTGGTTTACGTGTAATTCTTAAGGAGAGTAATGGATCTTTCTTTTAGGGTTATTACTTTAAGTTAAGGGGTGAAAGGGGGGGAAGCTATATGTTTAAAAATATATATTTTTTTACGATCAAAATGGGCTTACTTTATAAAAAAAGGGTGCTAAAGGCGGTTTGCGGGAAAAATTTTGAATATATTAGATTGTATGCCATCTTCAAAGTTTTTGGGATCAAAGAAGATCGTGTTTTTTAAAATCTATCCAGTTTTATTTAGAATAAAAAGGAATAATATTCTTTTATTGTTTTGAATAAAAATTAAAAATGGCTTTGGTTTGCATTACCTGTCCCCAAAAAAGGATCCAAAACTCTCCCTTCTAACTATAGACTTGTATCACTTCTTTCTGTTTTTGCAAAGTATAATAGTAAGTAAATCTTAAAGTATCTGGAAAAGTACAAGATCTTACATGATAGACAGTATGGATTCCGTCCCAGAAGATCCACAGTTGATCTTCTTTTCTTTGTCTCACACAACTGGAACAAGTCCCTTGAGTTTCTTGGTGAATCCCAGATCATTGTTTTTGACATATCCAAAACTTTCGATCAGGTCTGTCATGACGGGCTTCTTAATAAACTTCCTTCTTACGGTCTTCCACCTAAGCTTTGCTCTAGGCTTTCCAGTTTTCTTTCTAATCGACGTATATCAGTTACTGTAGATGGCCATTCTTCCAGCTTCTACCAAATTAATGCTGGGGTGCCCCAGGGCTCGGTGCTGGCACCCCGCTTTTTCTTCAACACATTAACGATCTTCTCTTTTCCACAATCAATCATATTAATAGTTTTGCTGACGATAGTACCCTCCACTCTAATTATCAATTTCTTATGTCACCATGTAATACTGATTTGGAAAACAAGCGCTGGTCAATGCGGATATCTCTTTCAGAAGACTCAAACTTATCTTGAATTGGAGCGCCAAAAATCTTGTTCAGTTTAATGCCTCGAAAACACAGTCATGTTCGCTGTCGCGGATAAAGTCTGCCAATGCTCATCCGTTACATATGAGCCCAAGTTCTAAAAAAGTTGGATTTAATCTTTCGAGCGTTACTTTTGAGAATAACCTTAACTGGACAGCACATTACATCCATAGCCTCGGCAGCTTCAAAAAAGCTTGGATTCCTCTTTCGAGCCAGAAAGTATTTCTCTTCTTCCAATCTGTATACTCTGTATGTATTCTAAATTAGACCCTGTTATGAATATTGTTCTCATGTCTGGGGAATGGTGTCCCTCACAACTAGTGTATTAATAAGTCATTATGTGTCTTTAAATTAAAAAAGAAAAATAAATACAATATTTCACTTTAATAGTTAGGACGTATAGCAACGATAAATGATCTACATTTTTAAAAATTTTCCCGTTGGTTAGAAATGTTTAAAATAGCCTTATAGGAATTCGGACTTGTTTCCACGCCTATGACGTTACGTCTTAATGCTGCTCCGTTTTGACAGGATTAAATCGCTACACTGCACTTATTAAAAAAGTTGCGAGTCGACGAGTTAAAACGAAAAGGATGGTGAAAAAAAACAGAAGAAACATTTCTATATAAGTTTGTAATCAACGCCAGATAAGGCGAGGTTTAAATTTGTTTTTGTTTTGCAGTTTTTGACATTAGTTGCTGCATAAATTTGTGGAGAAGTGTTGAGAAGCTGAGAGTAATTAAGTTTGAGTGAGAAGTCAGACAATTTTAACAGGTCGTTTTTTAAAATGAAAAAAAAACGAACATTTATATAATTGCTCATAAAATTAGGGGTTAAAAGTTAACCGAATGTTAATAAAATTAAACTCCAAGCATTGTTATGGAATTTATATACAAAAATACAGTGCGATGTCTTAAATTTGAGATATGACGTTATCAATAATTTTTTAAAATCGGTTTTTAAAAATAAGTGCCTGATTTTAAATTTTTTTCTTTCGTTCCATTTGCGAGATATTAAATAACAAATTTTTACTTAAGAGTTCACGGAATAATTTTTTAAAATCGGTTTTTAAAAATAAGTGCCTGATTTTAAAGTTTTTTCTTTCGTGCCATTTGCGAGATATTAAATAACAAATTTTTACTTAAGAGTCCATTCGCGCCGAGAAAATTGGATCCAATTTGGGGTTCGGGGCATAATGTTTTTCTCAAAAACGGTGAAAGTTATCGATAATTTTCAAAAACCATATAAAAGCCAACACTTAAATCTAGGCTTCTGCTGTAATAGTTTTTTAAATTTGGATTTAGTTTTTAATATTTCCTTGAGTGAAAGTCACCCTAAAATCGGTTATGTTTAGATACTATCTTCTCTTAACTCGACTCATATTTCAAAAATCCGTTACAGCAGAGGCATAGATTATTTCCTTACCTTTAAAATGGTGTATAATTTATGTCATTTAGGTAAAAAATAGTTACCGAAAAACGTTATCTCCTGTAGGCTTGAATCGGAAAAAACATCCCATCGATACACCGAATTTGGAAGAACCTAAATAAAATATAATATTTTTAACCGTCTCCGCGTCCTTCCGCCCGACCCCTAAGGTGTAGCGTAAATGTACTCTTAAAAAAGATTTTATTTAAATTAGTAATGCTTCTCCAGGGAATGCTTAAAGTTGGAGTCGAATATTTTAAATAACTTCCTGCAAAATTAGCTTTTACTCATATCCTATTCGTATTTTCAACTTTTCAACATGCTCCGGCTTCGTCTTAAAAACTTTACTCTTTAAGTACACCCATAAAACATGGTCCATGAAAGTGAGGTCTGGAGATCCAATTGGCCATTTTATGGGCCCTCTTTTACCAATCCACTATTTATTTACCTAAAAAATCTGCGCCCGAAAAATTGCGAACAGGTCTTACAAAATAGGGGGGCAGATGTAAAATGAATGTCAACTTTATTGTCTTTGTGAAAAGAAACGTAAAAAATTATGATGCTTTACCCACTCAACTAGTTTCTATTTTATTTGCTTTAAGAGGGCATTTAATGTGCTTACCGTTTTTTTCTATTTAAATAATTAATATCATGCCTATGTTAACGTTAGTGTCAAAAGTTGAAAATTAATTTTTGCCCCAAAAAAGTGTTACCACGCGTAGAGGGTGCCCCCAAATTTAAACAAAATATTAAAAGCAGTCTCAATGAAATGAAGAAAAAAATTTTGGGTTTTTATTTTTTGACGGGAAACTGGTGCGTCGTACGAAAGTAAGTCTGTGGACCAAATTTGCTCCAAAATAATGAGGCAAATTTTTCTGTTCGGGACAACAGCTTTCTCATCAAGAAACGAAACAACTAAATTTGGAACTAGTTTTTCTTCAAAAAATTCAAATACCTGGTTTATTCAGACTTTCTTTAAAAAATATTAGTCTCTTAGATCACGAACAATTCCTGCTGAAACAATGACTTTTTTGAGCCATTAAGTTTATCCTTTCTTCATCCAATGCTGATTCTCGTTTGTCCAACGACAATTCTGTCGATTTACCTCTCCATTTAAAGTAAATGTCAATTCATTAAAAACCAGAATATTCTTTTGGTTTAGTTCATTTCTGTCCAGTAAAGCCATCATTTTAGAGCATGTTCAGTAGCTACCAGGCAGACCAAGTAGGGTTTACTTCAACAGCTAATAGTACATTAAGATTGACCTTTTTACTAAAAGCAAGTTGTCGAAGAGAACCTGTTTTTGTTACATGCTTATTTTCCTGAAACTGCTGTTCCATCTTGCTTACACAACTTTGAGATCTTGGGTAATAAATCGGGACATTTCTCTCTAAATAAATGAATTACCCCATTTTTGTTGAGGGTGAGCAAAAGTGTTTACTACAGTTTCTTATTCAATTTTTTATTATCAAATATAACAATTTTAGGCGGAATCATTAAACATTTTAGAATATACAGAAAAAACGCTTATGTTGCAACTAAGATCCTTTAGACAATATAGCATATGTTAAACTAAATCTTAGTTGTACTTTGGTCAATTGGTATTATTAAAAAAAATAATTACTGACACAAATAAAAAATTTACTGCGCAAAATTAAAAGGGTACTTTAATGACAATTATTTTTATAGTAAGCTGGACATTTTTTGATCAAATATGCAATTGCTGTGTTCTTCCTTTTAACTTCAAACTTCCTAGGCGCCTACCCTCACATAAAAAACAAAAAAGTAAAGTAAAAAAGTCTTCGGAAAATTTTTAAAAGTGAAATTTTGTAACTATGTGTTATCGATAAGGTCATACCTCAAATTTGGGACATACTGTATAAGTATTCATAGAAAAAAGCACGACTAGAATTACGTAACGACGGAAGAATTTTTTCATGAATAAACTTCACTTTAATTTAGTATTATTAAATTTATTTAAGAGAGAGTAGAGACTCGTACTGTATATACAGGGTGCCACAGATTCGAGTGCATGCATGGGGATTTCGGAAACCGTAAGAGATACGAAGTCGGTTAAATTATGGCAAAGTTGTGTATTTGTGTAACTAACCATGTCCACTTTAGAAAGTTGCAAAATTCCGAGTTCTTCCAAAGATATCCGGAAAAACCGAAATTTGCCGATTTCGTTTTTATTTTTTTCTGACGTTATTTAAAGAGATATGGAAAAACAAAAGACATTTTCTTATGGCCACTTTTTAAGCTCTACAAAACGGCGTTGAGAGATTTTCCGTATGACGTTTTGTTTTCGTTAAACCAACATCAACTTTATTTTTTTAAATACGGCACTCAATTGTTTATTGCATTTATTTGAAGCAGTTATAATCCCAATTACAACGATGTATAACCAAAGATAATACTACTACGAATAGATGGTTCATTTAAATGGGGCGTTTTGAATCAGTTCGAAGATATCAATGCTTCCGTAAATGCGAATAAAATTAAGTCGGTAACCCCTGCCCCAGCGAAACAAACCGTGCGACATTGCCAATGTCTGTCGCTTGTACCTTATTCGGAACACGAAGTAGCGAAAGCGGGCGGCTAATCGGATTGTGTTATAATAGTAAAGTAATAGTAAAGGCCTGCCGGCAACACTGTTTAACTTTCGTTCAAGGATAGCGCGAAAATCTCTCGATGGACATCGGCTCGCGTTAGCCAAAGTCCATTAGGGGTATCAAAAATATAGCATTGAATGGTTCATCTTATCCGTAGTAGTATTATCTTTGGTATAACACTTAGTATTTTTTTGTTAAATAAACATTTTTTCCATAAGAGACAATGGGTTAGACAAGGAACGCACATGATTTTCTATAGGGTCGTTCCATATTTGTTAAATAAATATTAAGTGTTATACATTTTTGTAATTGGGATAATAGGTGGCTCAAAAAAATTAAATAAAAAACCCAGGTCCGTACTTAAAAAAATAAAGTTGATGACGGAAAAAAACGACATCCTCAAATTTCGGTTTTTTCCGGATATCTCCGAAAGTACTCGGAATTTAGCAACTTTCTAAAGTGGACATGGTTAGTTACGCAAATACACAACTTTGCCATAATTTAACCGACTTCGTATCTCTTACGGTTTCCGAGATCCCCATGCATGCACTCGAATCTGTGGCACCCTGTATAAGTTGTATTGTCTTTCTTCATAATGAGGAAAGCAGCAATTATTAAATAATCTATGGCTTTTGTCCCATCTTAAATAGCGTCTTTGCTAGATCACCCAGTATGCACCATTTTCTACAGCCCTCCAAAGTAAAACTTCCATTTTAAAACCTCAACACGTTCTCGTTGTATCATATTTATATGAAAAACGGCCATATCAACGGATTTTCGCTAAAATTTGCCACAAAAATTGAGCATATTCAGAAGCAACATAATTCAGAACCCTCTATGCGACATTCACACCCTCTGTATGGTTTTTATACATTTATGAAGCGCATTCAAGGGTTTCGGGTTTTTAAGGCTACGTAGTTTGGTTTTTCCGGAAGATACGATCTTAACGTTCGTTTTTTATGTGCGACGCAGGTTTTCTCTCGTATTGAAAGAAGGGTAGGTGTACTGTGAATTATGGCCGATTTGAGATGACGATTTTCATAAATGGATTCAGGTTGGATTTAAAAATGTATGCCTCGCATCATGTCTGCTTTATATTCCAGATAAATAAAAGTACGGACTTAAAAAAAATGTATGGATATTTGTCGTTTAATTCCTAAAGTGCGACGAGCCAAGTTCGGGACTGACGCACGCGGTGTGTATATTACATGAATCATTTAGCATGTTTCCCCCCTCCATAACTTCGTTATTGTTTCACACACCGATCTTGTCTCTAGGATACATAACTAAGTAGGTACCTAATATGTGTGTTGAATCAAAAGTTGAACACATACATTAAGATTACAGATAGGAACTTAACCCTTTTTGTACATAAGTGTTTTGGTGGGATAACAATATCTTAATTTTTTTTTATTTCAAAACTTTTCCTGCTAATACGAAACACTGTGTTAAGCAAAGTTTGTGGAACGAATATAATCATAAACATAAAGGAAAACAAGATTACCTTTGGCTTCTTCCGCTTTATTTTTTATAAAAAAAATGGGAACGTAAAACAACCCAAGTTTAATTTTTAACCGAAAATATAAAACAAAGTATTAACATTCTCCCATTTAAAAAAAACTTAAATATTACATACAAATTATTACATTTGATTTTTTGCCGTAACCACCTCTTCAGCTCTTTTTTTTTGAACCTGTATATGTCCAGACCCCAAATCATTAATAATAAAAAGTTATTAAACACGATTTCTATGGCACTGCCTATAAACAATAGGCCGCTTACTGTTCCTAAGTATTATTCCCATTCCGTGCAAAATTTTTAGCGTCAATAGACAAACTGACAGAAAGACGAAAATAAAAACCATGTTTTTGAAATCTTGGGACCTATGTGTAGACCCAATAAAATATTGATGTGTGGTTTAAACGCGATAACAATAATGTTAAAAAAGTAATTTTTGATAGATTCATGGATGTTTTAAAAAGGCAAAAGGCTTAATTTTGGATAATCAAAACGGATTTAGACTGGAAAAATATATCATAGGTTCAAAAAGACTTAAATACCTCTCATAAAATAAAAACATAAAATACCTATTAAAATTAACTAACACATCAACCAGTAAAACGTTAACAAAAACCCAATTCCAAAATACGCATGCCCTCTTCTCGTAAGGTATAACTTTAAGAGTGAACTCTAAGCTCTATTCTACAATACCGAACAAATTTTTAAGTGCACTATTTACTCCAAATCCATTCCACCAACGGGTTTAGGGATATATAAAGTAAAAAGTGTCGAATGGAGTACGTAAACCGAAGTCAGCAAAAGTTTTGCTCATATTAATGTAAAATTAAAGTGTCCCAATACTCATTCTTAATTTATAAACGGCCAAAATCTCCACATTAAAGAATCATTTAAGCTTGTGGGCGTTACCATCTCGTTTGAATTGTCTCTATGTATCCCATTTTAGGCACTGCTTGGAATATTGTTCCCGCGTTTGGTGGATGGCTTTCCCTACAACCCTTAACAATCCCGATTCCATCCTGAAAAGGGTTGATGACTCCACGAGGGACACCTGTCGCTTTCTTATAGTTATTTTTAGAGCTTCCCAAAGGAGTTATCCAATATTACTTTTCCTCTAACTCTTTTTAATAGAGTAACACGAAGTGCTACTTTAAACTTCCCAGTTTGGTCGTTCTTTTATCCCTAGAGTGTTTAAGCATCGGAACCTTCTGCCTGTAAAGATCTTTTCTTTCATTTTAAATCTTATTAAAGTTTTGTGTCGATAAAGTGACTCTTGCTTCACCTAAGACAACTGCGTTAAGTTTGTACTGGACCCCACAAAAACTTCTGATAGGATTATAAATCAAAAATTCTTTAGCACTAAATTATAAAGCTATAGTATCAAAGGAAATTCTCTTAATTAAATCTTATTAAGGAGATCGTACTCAATATTTAATCAAAACTGATTATTTTGGTATATCTATAACTTCGAATAAAGTCACCATTGTTACGAAGACCTATCCTGACCAATTCCCAATAACATTTATTTCGATACAATGCTCGTGGATAAGCAGAGAGCCAATAGGTTACTTTTAACCCCGGAAAAAAAATTATTATACTGCCACGCGGAATCTTAGCCAAATAAACCCATCTCAACCGATGGTGACGGTGTATTACACGGTGTATTACTGTTCCAACCAAACTTGTGTTCGTTCGGGAACTGTTTCTGACCAGTCACTTTGATCCCAATGCAAAGCAGGAATCTACGAAAACTACATTGTTTTTGTACTGACATAAAAGCGTGCAACGTCGACACTTGATCGACTCTAACAGTTTCGAAACGGCGCGGCGGTCCAAAAACTGGTGGTTGAACAAACGTTATGACAACTTTAACAGCTACTTTTTTGGTCCGTGCGGTTGGACTGGAACAACTCATATCACAGTAACATACTTGTGATATAAATAAGGGAGTGAATCCAGTATATTATCAAATTATAATATCACATTTTCCTTTAATTTATATTTTTCTTTCCTCGGCAATTTTAATAATATTTACTAAATTGTGCCTGAAACAAAATAATGTCTAAACGGAATTTAACGAGGCATTTTCTACAAAGCCAAGAAAGGAAATACAAATAAAATAACTCGATAATGGAAAACATTTTCAATTATTCTTCAAGAAGGAAACATTATTGTGTATATTTTTCAGGAAAAAGCGGATTTAATTTTAATATCTGAAAGCTTTTATATACTGATGGACGTTTAGTATAATATGATAGGAGATAGATGGATAAATAAATGTATATAGCAATAAATGGATTTAGATAGGCGTATTTAAAAATATTATTAAGTTATAATCGAAGTAAAGAAAACTTTACAAATACAATGTAATACATACTAACATAACACATTTTATGTTAGTATGTTTTGCCTGATGATAATTCCAACAATCGATCGATCAACTGGCTGCTGACAACATAATTACTTTAAAGCTGATCTCTGGATACAAAGAAATCGTAGCATGAAGAGGAATCATATAGTTTTTTAAACAAACCTGGTCATTGTTGTTCATATCGGTTCATAGATATTAAACTGACTGATTCGTAGTTGACTTCAGAGATCTTGAACGAATTATTTATACCTACTACATTTTGCTAAATGAACTAAAATCCACAGGTGACTATGTACTATATCAGCAAGCTCAGGTTATTTGCAAAAAGTGCAAATGGCTCTGCAATTAGGCCCTTTTTACAGTTATTTTTAATTAAATATTTTAAGAGGCTTAAAGTAGGCTATTTTTTCAGAAGTTATTATGTATCGGATAGAAACAATAATAATACCTCAAAAATAAGCCCCTTAAGCTTAGTCGAAAAAATATTCTTTTCTGTTTTCGAAATTATGCATAGAACGAATGCATGCAATTCACATGCACATACATCAATCCGTTAAAATATCAAAGTCATTGCGCATTCATCACAATCCGCGGCATTTCCTTTTTATCCGGAGATTTGAATTTCCCAAATAAAAAGAAAAAGCAATACTACAATGTCTGAAAAATAGAGGTATAAAATCTAAGGACTGGGTAAAATGCGGTTCGCTTAACTGTTTGTCAGTTTGTTGAAAATTTTAAAACATTGTTTTTCTTAAAGTAGAGTCTAAACACTCAAAGATAATCAACACTAAGTTATTACTCTAATGGCCGTTAAGTACCGCTCATCTTAAGAAAGAGCTATTTGCTTAATCACTCGCCTTCTCTTATAAAAAAATCTGTTTTTCTGTAGTTATAAACTGCACTATACTTCACATTAAACGACATTTGCTGACGATAGTACCTTCCACTTTAATATTTATTGTCTTAAGCCAGTCCCTATGCCTAATTTGGAAAACAAGAGAGGGGTAATGCAGATATTTCAAGGAAACTCTAGATAATACTAAATTGTGGTACCAAAAATCTTGTTTATTACAATGCTTCAAAGTCATCATCATATTCACTTTCGCGAAAAAGTCAGCTCATTCTCATAAACTACATATGAGCGGCCAAGTTCTGAAAATCTACGAAGCATTTAATTTTGTCGGCATTACTTTCGAAAATACTTAAACATCTCTTTCAAGTCAAGTACCTATTTCTTTTCTTCTAACCTGTAGACTTTTTATGTATCTTTAATCAGATCTAACAATACTGTTTTAATATCGGAGGAATGGCTTTTCTCACAACGTTGGCATTCTAGATTTCGTCTAACAAAGAGCCGTAAGCTATCACCATCAACTTTCTCTTCTGACGAGTTAAAGAGGACCTGTCCCTCTTTAACAAGTATATTCATTGGTTTTGTTCTGACGAATTGGACAGTAAAATTTTTTCTCGTCTGGCCCTTTAGAGCATCTCAAAGTGCCTCTCTTAATGTATTCCCTTATAGTTTATCTAAAGAAGCACCCCTTTCCTTGCTAGCCTCCAAATATTTAAGTCCCATATTAATAAACTACATTTTTCCCTTGTAAGACACCCTCGATATTTTAGTATTTAGGTAAATCTTTGTAGACTATTACAAGGTAAAAAAACAGTCGGTTCTAGCCATAACCACAATTCTGGACTGCCTGGACATAGTCTAAAGATATTCTAATAATCCTTTGACCCTACAGAAGGTGGCAATTCATTAAAAGAAGCTTCCGATAGTTTATTAACGATTACCCCTAACCTTTTAAAAAAAGGATTATTTTAAACAGAAAAACAAGAAAAAATATGCACTTCGTTTAAAAACTTCAAAATAACAAATATAAAAACTTGGAAATTGAAGAAGGCAATGCTCTGGGTTATGTTGGCGGATATTTTTTGAAGAAATGTCTTTCAAAACACATTTGTGCCATTTGTGCAAATTATTGTAATTGTTATTGTAATTCTTTTAAAGATCTACATTGCTTTGCAAATAAAGGTCTATGAAGGTAAACAACCCATATTTGGAGGCTTAAGAGTACCCCCAAAAATATTTTAAAATTATTTGCAATCTGTAGAAGATACTTTTGTCACAAATTTTAACAATTAATGTTGTCTAAACAATGTGGATAATAAATTAAATGAACTATTTTCCCAAGCAGAGTTCATTCATTAATGCCCAAGTTTTTACACTTATATTTTTTATTCTTGTACACGAGAGTTCGTATTTATTATAGGTATATTGAAGTTTGCAAGCAGAGAAATCAAAAGCTAATGTGGTAAGTGTCAA
This sequence comes from Listronotus oregonensis, assembly GCA_019359885.1. Lineage (NCBI taxonomy): Eukaryota > Metazoa > Arthropoda > Insecta > Coleoptera > Curculionidae > Listronotus > Listronotus oregonensis. Next base: position 4,869 of record JAHBCN010004728.1, on the reverse strand, counting down.
AAACTTAAAATATTATAAAATCTGTAAAAATTGTAATACATGTTTTTTTTGTAATTTAACCTACCGTCTTTTATTTTCTTTGTTGCCAAAGTCATCAATTTGTCAATAATTGTTTATAAAAAATAAAACACAATACAAACATTTATAATCTCACTTAAATTATTATATATTCCTAACTGAACGTATAAAAATATAATCAACCGGGAGTTAGACTATTCATATTGAACGTACGCGGTAGGAGCACTTATTCGTCTGCTGCACCGTGGCCGGGTATGTTCAAGGTCAATGGCGGCATTTTTGCGACCTTAAAAGAGTGAGAGGACTTATTAGAATATCTTTAGACGATGACCTGGATGCTTCGATGTGACGTACTTGGGCCGAAAGTTGGCAACGTAGCATATCATTGTGAATTTATTGTGGCTATTACCTGACAGTAAGTTTTAGTGCAACATGTCATAATAATAAAAATCTGTTCGGGATGAAAATTATTGATATCAATGGGAACCCTGTATTTTTTGTTTAAAGTGAATATTCGCAAGCTATCATCACGCCATGTACGCGTAACTAAACCTCGTCACAAAATTAAAAAAAAAACTGTTACGTCCATTTCGTTTACACAATCTTAGTTTGACAAAGGAATTGCACGATAAGAATTTAAATCAAATTGATCGATTTCTTTTAGTTTTCTTTTCGTCTTCTCCGGTTTCTTGGAATTCTAGTTTATACGTGTCTGGAAGTTTTAGTTTTGAATAATGACCGACCAGATCTTTAGTTACAACTAGTTATCTCTTCCATTTCTGACATCATTTTTCATAGCTATACCAGACTTGAGTTTTAATTTACTGGTTGGTTTTGTTTTTTACCTAAAAATACCATGATTTGAATTTACATTTATCGAATTAAAAGGTAATTTAAAGAAACTTAATAGACCTTATAAAAAATTTCCTTCAAATTATAAAATAATATAAAATCAAAAGTAGGTATAGTCTGTCTCAAAGTATATCCCTATACGAAATATTTATATACCTATTGACCATTAGGTATATAAATATTTCGGCTAATATTTTAGTGGCAGTATTGAAAAACCGTTTTTACTATGCGTTTCGAAAAAGTTGTTTTACGAGAATATAACTATGTCGCGTCGAAATCATTTGTCATTAGATGCAAAACAGGTTTTAGAAAATGTGTATGAAACTTTAATCAGTAGAGGACTAATTAAACAAGAAGCTTTAAAAGAAACCTGTCTACTTAACTCCAATATCATCGATAAGGGATATTATTATTAGTGAAGAATTGAACAGAAGAAAAAAACGTAGTGATTTTCTATCTCACCGTATAGACAATAGTGATCAGGACCTAATCAGAAGTAAAATATATTGTCTTAATGAAAGCGGAGTTATTCCTACCTTGGATAAACTAAAAAAGAAGCTAGACGAAGACGAAACCAATATAAATATTAGCCGTGCCACCCTCCATAGAGTTGTTTGTAAAATGGGATTTAAATACCGCAAAATAGACAAAAGACAAGTAGTAATGGAATCGCACAGATTACGCACTCGGAGATTTAATTACCTTCAAGAAATTAAAAGATATAGGTTAGAAAACGGATCCATAATTTACCTTGATGAAACATGGTTCGATACACACGACACAGTATCCACAGGATGGGTTGATTCCAGTCAAAACTGTCAGACGAAAGCACCTTCAAATAAAGGAAAACGCATTACCATAATACACGCTGGATCAGAAGACGGATTTGTCCCAAACTGCTTGCTGTTGTCTGCAAAGGATATTAAGGATTCTAGCTTGGATTATCATGAGGATACAAGTGCAGAACTTTTTGAAAGCTGGTTTCAAAATTATCTTTTAAAAAAAATTCCAAACAACAGTGTTATTGTCATGGATAACGCAAGCTACCACATCCGTCTGCTACACAAAGCACCAGCTTTATCAAGTTCAAAAACTGAAATCCAGGAATATTTGTTAGAAAATGATATTTATTTTGAATTCAGTTACAAAAAACGCATCTTTTGAAAGTCCTAAATTCATATGCAATTAAAAAACAATATGTATGTGATAATTTGGCTGAACAGGCTGGGCATATGTCTTACGGCTTCCTCCGTATACTGTATGTTTAACCCCATAGATCATTTGTGGAACCAAGTAAAATCAAAGATCAAGCAAAAATGTTACACCTACTTTAAGTCCCAGTGTTATAAATTTGATAAAAAATGTAATTACCAACAAATCAGTTTGAGAGCTGGAAAAATTCACTACAGCACATTATAAAAATTGAGGACTCTTACATTTCCATCAAAACAACATAAATCCTATTGTTAATAATCTAAATGATGACTCTGATAGAGAAACAGAATTAGATTTAGATATTTAGATTAAAAATGTAATTATGTATAGATAATGCAGTTATAAATTTTTTTAAACTTTGCATATTTTTAAAGTTTCTTAATGTAATTTTAAGATTATACTTACCTAAATAAACATAAATTATAAATCTTTATATTATTAAAGTTCATCCCTAATGTTCTGTCCTTTAATACCTACCGATCCGCAGTTTTATTGCTGTCGGCAGGTATAATCCATAAATGAAGGCCAGAGCTAACACGGTATACTTTGAGACAGACTATACCTATTTCCTGTATAAAAGGTTTATTACAGGACAAGAACATTTTGATTAGTCGGCCATTAGGGATAGTCTTTTGTAGAAATAGGAACCGCCACTGCATCAAATAATCTTTTCAGGATGCAAAAAAAACCTTTTTATTACATGTTCTAAATACGAAAATTAAAACTTATAATTTTTTATTTTGTTAATTAAATTTATTAGTACAAAATTGGAGCAATAAAAAAAATACATTTTGGTGTGTCTTCCATCACGTTTACGAATTTATGTGCAACACTGTATTATCATCAAATGTTTACCCATGAAAACGCGTAAAACTGGAACTTACTTAGTTTTATTTTCCTTCGAGTTTGTCACAAACGGTTGTTTGTTTAAGATAATTTTCTTAGAAAACTGCACCAGAAACTAAGTTTAACGACTTTTGTTGCTTTATGGCAATTTCCTAAATTAGCTTTCTTAATGTCTCGAACTTTTACCCTTTTGTAAAAGTAAACATGTAATTTATCATTAACAGCTAACAACTGATGGTTGTAATAAAATTCATTTTACGTCTAAAATATCCCATATTTGAATAGTAAAAAATAATGGACCTACATGACGTCTTATTTATATAAAGAATAAAGTTCTTTGAGTATATTCCTCTTAAAAGGTTAAAAAAAAATATGTTGTTGGAGGTTGCTTGAATATGCTTTGAATATCGTTGCCATGCCCACCTAGATGGTATTTTTTAACATTTTTAACATCTTTTTTGTATTAATATGCTTTACCGGTTGCATTGGGATAAGTCCGTTAGATGGCGCCAAAGTCATTTAAATCTTATTTTGATTTTACAAAAGTTTTGTTTATTTTCTCGGTAAGCCTTTGTCAGACGTATCTTGGCTTACAGCAAATGTGAACATACCCAATAACGGTGAAACATGTAGTCGTCTTAGCCACACCCGAGCTTTCGGTCCTTTTAAAATTCCTGTAATTTTAATGCAATTAGCATTAAACATCTTTCTGACAAAAAATTTATTATTTTTTTAATTCATTTCCAGGGTCCGTATATTTTTCACTTGAAAATCAAAGTAACTGTTCGTCCACTAAAAAAATTGACATCATTTTCTGGCTGTCATAGGATTCCAATGTCACATTTTTTAGGTTTAAAATCTGAAATGAAAGGTATATTGACGTGGCATGAATAATTGCGGAATGGAAAAAAAGTATAGTATATGTGCAACAGTATTCTAGTATTATTCCTGTCTAACTTGTAGATTACCTTAAATACAGGAATAATCCATATTTACATCGTATTCCCTTTGCCCTTTTTAATACTTTCTAACGGAGCCATAAAACTAAAACAACCATCTGAGTCCTCATATAATTTAGCAGAATTATTTCCCTTTTCTATGCGAAAACAGCTAAGAAAACGCGTTTTCATATTATTTCTGTCAGAGCGCCGAAACATATTGCTTAATATTTTAGCTAAATTGTTGAAAAATAATTTTATTTCTGTAAAATATCGGTTTATATATGCAAGCTGGTCTTTTATAGTGTTGTATATCTCGAAAATGAAAAGAGACATTTTCACGTAGAGATATTATACACATATTATGTTAAGAATAAAATAAAAAAATCAGAATATATGTATATACAGGGTGTTAATTAATTGAGTGCCGATAATACAGGGTGTGAATCCTCGGGTAATTTTAAGGAGAAAAGTTTATATCAACATATGTCCTAAACCTCTTAGTTTTTGAGCTACAGGGTGTTAATATTTTAAGAAAAAAGTAAGTTTTTTATCATAATTTGTTATCATTCTTAGATATTTTTATGAAATTTTGTACACATCTTTTCATCATTAAGTAGCATTTTTTGACGTAAAAGATTTTTTTTTAATTTTCACCAGTGACGTCCGTACGGGGTTTGAACTGACAATTTTTAAAGAAAAAAATGGTACGTTACTAGTTTTTCTAAAGACCAAAACAATTTTTAAAATCCCCATTTATTTTGCAGCAAATTTGGTTCCAAAACTTACTTTCGTACGACGTACTGTTTTCGCGTAAAAAAATAAAAACCAAATTTTTTTTCTTTAGTTCATTGCGACTGTTTTTGGTATTTTGTTAAAATTTAGTTGGCATACTTTTGTTGGTACAAAAACAAAATTTTCTACTTTCACCAGTGATGTTCGCGTAGGCATGATATTGAATATTTAAAAAAAAAAAACGATAAGCACATTAAATGCTCTC